>PVKM010027210.1:0-18912 GCA_004027735.1 Carollia perspicillata | reverse complement strand
AAAAAAAAAAAAAAAAAAAAAAAAAAAAAAAAAAAAAAAAAAAAAAAAAAAAAAAAAAAACCCAAAACAAAAAACAAGTGCTGGCAAGGATGTGGAGAAAGAAGAACTCTTTTGCACTATTTTGATCATTCAGATTGGTGCAGCCACTAAGGAAAGCAGTCTGAAGAAACTTTAAAAAGTTAAAAAATGATATGTTTTTTGGCCCAGTGATTCCACGTCTGGGTGTATGTCTGAAGGAATCCAAACTACTAATTTGAAAGAACATAAGCACTCCTATACCCATCACAGCATTATTTACAATTGCCAAGATATGGAAGCAGACCCAGTGTCCATTAATAAGTGAGTGGATAAAACAACAATGGAATATTTACACAGTGGAATATTACTTGGCTGTAAAAAAAGAAAATTTACCCTTTGCAAGAGTATGGAAGGACCTAGGGCCCATTATGCAAAGTTAAGCCAGTCAGAGAAAGATAAATACCATACATATGATTTCACTCATCTGTGGAATCTAATGAACAAACTGAACTAACAAACAAAATAGAGACCTACTCATAGATAGGGAGCAGATGACAGCTAGGGGCGTGGGGGGAAGTATAGGGGTGGAAAGATTGAGCAAAAAGGGAAAAGGACTCATGGACATGGACAACAGTGTGGGGATTGCTGGGGGGAGGGGTAAAAGGGAGCTAAATGGTAATGGAAAAAATACAATACAGACTAAATCAAGAAAAAATAAGTAAATATCAAAAATTATACAGAGTTTGTGAAAATTTTATGTCAGGAAGTAAATGTCCTGGAGAAGTCTTTATCTTTTCTTTCCTCAAACTTGGACTATTTTAGATTCACAGAAAATGGCATGTGAGAGAAAGGACTTAAGTAAAAATAGTTAGTTAAGTACTACTTACAGACACTCCATCCTGGTTTACTCATGACATGTGTGTCTTTGACATTATTTTATGAAACTTTCCTAAGATTTATGTTTCTCCTTTTTGAAATGGAAAAGAGCTCATCAGCCACAAAAAATTTGTTTGTCTACTTAAACATATTATTTATAAATACTTAGGGTAATAAAATAAGCTTTACTATCATAACCACATCACTATAAAATATATCTATTGGTAAATGTTTGAATAAGGATTGTGGCAATTAATATTAAAGGAAAACAAATTAGTTAAATTAGTCCTGTTCTCACAGCTCCTTTGAAACTTCTCTAAAACTCATACCTTAAATACTAGAGATTCTCTGTGTATCTAGGTCTTTTTCTTCAGAACTCTCCTTAGATGATTTTCTTTATTTCTGTATAATTAATATCACAAAAGGTTCAAAATGTCTCACTTGTGAACTGAAGACTTGACCATGCAAGAAAGTATTCCTCATCCTCTAAACACCTCTCTCATGTCTAAAACTTCTCTGATCAGATACTGAAAACAGAAGCTATGCAACTGATTTTCACATACAATTTAATATAGGAAGTTTAGATACTAGGAGATTGAAAATGCAAAAATAGAATGTTGAGGTGACAAGGAGATATCCTAAATTAACTACAGCAGGCCAGTCGGTAGAAGGAAAATAGGAGAGAGTCTAATCAGTTAAAAAAAATCAGGGTAAAATCAACAAAAGATCATTACATTCCTGAGTGTGCGTTGGAATTTTGCTTTAACTTCTGGGAGGCTATTTCCAAGATTATCCAAAAGAGCGAATAGCCAGTGAACAAACCCCCAGTACACTGCACTTCTTGCTTTGAACTTTCTTACATTCAGCTTCTTGTACACGAGTTTTTTAGACCATTGGCCACAGGTAATCCAAAGCAGCAAATACTTCTTTCTTACATAATCCCCGAACTAGCCCTGCTTCACTTTCTCCAAACCATTTACCCTACCTGATGTGAATTCTTTCAAAACAATTTACATCTTTCTTCTCCCTACTTAATGTATTTTTAAAAAGCCTGTCAACTCCAGGATGGCAGACATGTTGCTTTTCCCACCTAGTATTGCTGCTGGTGGTTTAGAGTTCATGTCACACCACCTGGTCCTTTATTGGCCCAATAAACCCCTTCCTTCAGAAACATTTTCAGCCATGACACTTTTAGTTTTTTGTTTGCTTTTGTTTAACAGAGGCAGTAAAAAGATAGTAAATGCAAAAAGCAACTATCATTGCTAGGGGATATATAATAATCGCTCATGCACAGGTTAAAGTAATAACAACAGTAATAAAAGTAGGTTAAAAGATGTTTAAGAGGTACAATTAAAAGAGCTTGGCATTTGATTGGATATCTGGAAGAGAGAAAGACTAAGTGTAGGAAAAACTGTTTAGGTTTCAGTTTGGGAAACTACTGCCTGAATCAGGGAAAGAGGATCAGGTTTTTGTGTTGGCTTCCACATGTAAGGGGTTTAAGAGGGACAGCATCATCAGAGTTCAGCTGGATGTCCCAATTCCAACCCCACTCCTACTATTCTAAATCTCACGTGAACTCTAAAGGAGGCAGTAAATTCAACATATGTAATTCTGTGTACAGCACAATTAAAATTTGGGTCTGATTTTCAACCAGGTTTTTCCTGTGGTTTACAAGATAAGATTATTTTAGGGCCACTAAATAAACTCTCTGTTTTTCTGATGTTGACTTAAAATGAGAGACTGAAGCTCTGACCTGTTTATTTCATTTGTATTCGTTCCTCTATGAAGTTATAAACAACCATCCTGCCTCCAAGCTTCTGTGTTCTTTAAAAAAATTTTTTTAAAATAAAATTTGCCTTTGATAATGAAAAAGAAAATACAATCAGAAAAGAGTGTAATCTTTGAGAAGGGGGCTATAATTGTTTCATAAACATAAGTAGAAAATTATTTTAATCTGTACTACTTAATTTTTAATAAACATTAATGTATCACTTATGTAATTACACAAGTGCAAAAAAGTTTGAAGAAATTCATTATTTTGTGTTTTTTTTTTTGTTATTTTCTTGAACACAGTGCCACAAAATTTGTGAGCCTATTCAAATAGGCATGAGATGATGAGACAGTTTAATTGATAAATGTGCTATATTTTTTCTATTACTGGAAAAGATTTTAGGAATATATATTCATTTCTGTTATCAAAATGATCACCACTTTTCATTATTTTTTTCTGACTTTTAAAGAATTTTAAAAGAAAAGGAAGACATTTTTATTCTTTCTTCGGTTTTCTTTTTTCTTTAAAATAAAAATATTCTCTCCACTTTATTTTTCAAATTATTTTATTGTTTTTCAGTTACTGTTGTGTGCACTTCCCCCTGACCATTCCCCTGCCACCCCAGCCAAACCAACTTCCCTCTCCTTTAACCGTATTTATATTTTTTGGTTTTCTCAAATTATCTTCGGAACCACTTGGAGTAAAAAGTTTTTCTATGTGAGTTTCTACCTATCTGTATCTTTTCTTATTCTTTATCATTAAGTGTACTTTATCCAGATGGAAAATTGTTATCTGACTAAAGGGGATTGTTTGTGCTCATCAAAGCCCAATGACACACTTATAGGAGTTTGTAGCAAAAAAAGTAAGGGTTTACTTTCAGGAATTGGCCCACACACAGAGATGGGTAAGCTAATGGTCAAGACCTGGCTTCCCATGGCTTCCAGGGGATGGGTTATATAGGGGGAAAATCACTAATCATGATGACTAAGTTAGGGATGTGGTCTTTACTGATTGGTCCAGGGTTAGCTGATCCGTCCAGGGTTAGCTGATCAGGGCATTTGGTCCTGATGCGGCCAAGGCCTCCCTTCCTCTCATTTCCCCAATTTTATGATGCTGGAGCTGAAACGCAACTGAGGTCTGATGTTATTTCTGGTATGACGTAAATTCTGCCTCTGTGGTCAACAGACCGGAGGTTTTGTTGACCAATCAATCCTAGGATTGATTATTTAATGCCAACCAGAACCACATTGTCTTGAGGGCTTAATGTTTAAGGCAGTGGTCATGCAAGGCAGAAGGAGGCAGGTGAATCAGGGTACCGGAGGAGGCAGTTGGAATCAAAAGGAAAAAAAAGAGGAAAGGTCATATTAATGAAATAAAGTTTCTATACAGTCAGAGTACACCACGTATAAGTTTCTTTTGTAAAAAATAGTTATAATAAACTAAGATTTGTTACAGATATTGGATTTTAAAAATGGTATAAGAATTGGTATAAGCACGGTAGAAGAATAAGACATCTGTTATGATGTTGAAAGTAAAATTTCAGTAGCAAAGGGAATCTTCACCCATAAAGAATCACAGAGAGTGGATAGAAAGGCTTACTGAGTAAGGGGAATGAAACCGAGGATTCTTTCAGAAGAAAGGTGGTAGATTTAAAGTATTACCTTAATTAGGCAGCACATTCTTCTGGTAAATATCAGCTGTTAGACTATCATTTCTGCTCTTTACCCACTTTACTTAATTAAATATAATGACATGGTTTTTTGTAGGTTTCAGGTACTATTACCCAATTGTGTAAAAGAAGAAATTGAAGGATAGAGGGTTATATAACTTACTGAAGCTTAAATCATTTCAGTGGCAGGGCATGAAACTTAAATTGATTACTCCAAGTACCTTTTACAAGTTCAGAAGACAAATAGGCACTTCTTAAATAATTTGGATGACATCAAGTTGCTGGCACTTAAAACGATATAACAAACTGTAGCTTTGTAATTATAATTAATGAAAACATAATATTTTATGAAATGCAAAAGATAAAAAATTTAAATAAACCACTAGTTAGATGTCATTGATGTCACCATTTTCTTTAAGATAAATAAAAATAATTAATAAAGCATTTGAAAGCAACCTCCTATCATTATTTAATTCATATCAATGCTTTAAGTTAATTATATTATATTTAGTTTGTTAATTATATGCCCTCTGTTAGCCAAAAGTTGTCTTCCCTACCTTTACCTAGGGGATTCTGTCCCCTAGGACAAAAGGGTTGCTAGTGCCTATTCAGGATTTTCGATTATGTAGTTTTGGTGTGGGGAGTCAGAAATGTTACATTTCTGTAAAGTTCCCAGGTGATGCTACTGCCAAAGGCCATAATTTGTACATTAATACACTAAGTGGTAACAAAGTTCATGATAATGGCTATTGGTCCTGCCCACTGACCCACCCAGCCTGACTGAAAGCAGAAGACTAAGCAAGGGCAGAACAGAACACCTTTCAACATAGAATGAAAAATATCACCCCTACTGTGAACAAGTATAACTCTGGAGGTCTAATTGTATAATTTGGAAATGTTCCTTTTTCTTAATATGAATCTAAAATAAACTATCCTATTTTGTAATTTTCTTTTACTCTTTGAGGTATATGTGGGCATATATGTATGGAAAAGAGAAAGATTTGGAGCTGCTAGCAGGATGAGCAAGAATTTAGGAAAGGCATATTTAATTCTTACACTGGCATAAAGACAGTGAGTGAGTATCTGTGCCACATAGCACCCAGGAATATGCAGCAGAATTCATTCATGGCTGCTTTTAATGTTACTGAGTTTGGTCACATTTTAATAAGTCCTAATAAGTAACTGAGAAGCAACGCCCAGCCCATGCTTTGTTCTCTGAGCCATGAACTCCAGCGCAGCTATGTCCCAACAAGGAAAGGCAGGAGTTTTACTCCTTTATATAAAAAGGAACTTTACATTATACTTGTGGCTCTCATCACCCTCATCTCACACCTGTAACCCTGTGGCTTTTTTGTAGAGTGATTATCTCAATGATCAGGGAAATTGTTGCTAAGGCAAGCCCAAACTCTATGCAAGAGAGAAGTTGTCCTAAATCACTGCAGGTGATATTTCTGCAAATGTGAACAAGCGATACTCTAGGTCTAAATCTCTCTAGAGCTCCAGATAGAAGAGAAATTCCAAGAACTTGTATATGCCTAGGGGATAAACATTTATAACTTTGATATTATTGATTTTTTTTCTGTTGCATTATGAGAAGGTACATTGTTGGAGTGAATTTAAATCATGCATATATAACAAAATGCATGAAAAGTGTGGAGGGGAGTGCAAAAATCTCTGTCTCATTCAGAGATGAGTCCATAATTTCAGTGTCCATTTGATGCTCATACTGTGAGTTGTAATATACCCTGTCTTAAAAGCAGTTAAAGATTTTTTTCTCATACACCTCAGCTCCTCAAATTGTAGCTATTAATCTTGTGCTATCACAAAGTATTAAATATCTGTTCTAACACATACAAAAAAAGAAGAAAAGAAAAATTGACTAGTTCGACTTTACTAAAAGTATACAACTCGTTTGCTCTCGAAGGAGTTATTCAAGAGAAATACTGACCTTAATCAATTTCGCATTATATGCTGGCTTCAAACTAAAGCCTTCTTTTTTATGGTATTCTACTGTATTTAGTGTACTATGTACATTGATTACAGTGTGTCCTAGTTACTTGTAGTTTTCCAGCAAAAATTGCTACAGGAAGTGTCAGTGTAAGTTTTTTTCTCTATAGTGAGAAGCTGCCAGTTGGAAAAAAATAACAAGATAAACTCCCGGATTTCCCAATATATTTTTTTAAAGTAAAGCTTAAATGAAAAAGCTGGCATGCCAACGATTTACTTAACATCCAAAATTCATGTTGGGAAAAAGGATTGTTTATCTAGAGATAAAAAAGGACATTGGAATCATATCGATTCAGATGTGATCTGTGTTCTGTGAAATTATCCAACTTTTCAATAAATGATCTGATCACCTATTGATAAGTTTTCCCCAAATATAGTCTTTTATTGAAAGTTGTACAGTGATATTTTTCTAATTATATAATTAGGTTATTACCAGGCATTCTCATTCTCTTATAAAGAGGTCTTATATTTTATTCTACAAAATGTCCAAAATAGTGTGAAATTACAGCACTGCTCTTATTTCTGATATTAAAATATTAAATGATGTTTATACTTATAGTGAGGCCTTTTAAAATGTTTGTAGTCAGCTCAAAGTATATATTCAGAATGTTTCCAATTTTTCATAATAAATATGTGGAACTCTGCATATATTATTTCTTACTTTTGAAGAATAATTTTCAGAGTTGAGTCTCATAAGTTTAGCTGGCAGGTAAAAGGTTAACATAATATAATGTGATATAATAAATATCCTATCACATCAAAATTTTTTTCTTTATTAGAAATTCCAGTGTTGATTTTAGAAAAATAAACCTTTCCTTCTGGAAGTGAAATCTTATTTATAGTATCTGCATTCCTCTGATACAGGACCTTACCATAGCCTTATTTTTTAGTCCCCATGCATATGTTTTGCTGTGATTTTTTTCTGTGGTTTTAATTATTTCCTCACTTCCATGTAAAATCAAATGTATAGTATGTGCTCTCTCTTAGATATGCTATCGGTGTGGGCTTCAGATGATTTTATTTGCTCTATATATTAATCTATAATATTTGGGAAGATTTAAATTGTTAGATTCCATTAAACTAGAAGCTGCCCTCATCTTAAACATTAGTGTTATTAAACACAATTGTGCCTCAAGGTTGCAGTTGGTTTGTTGTTCATAACCTATAATTTCTATATCTGTGTATGCTGACTCAGCTCTGCTTTTCCTCTGTCACTAATGACTCATGCAGTTTAGTTCCTTGAACAATGTTCGGGAATTTAAAATTTTTGAAATTTGTAAAATATTGAAATAATAAATTAATTACATTTTATCTCAAATATACTTACAATTGACTGAAGTTGCTAGCCTTGATATAAATGAGAGTTTAATTATAAATAGGTAAACACTGGATAGGTAGTTAGGTCCTACTGACCTGTAAATTCATAAGTATTAGTTTATTATGCTAGTGAAAAAATATATATAATTATATTTTATTGATTATGCTACTACAGTTGTTCTGATTTTTCCCTTTTGTTCCTCTCCACCAAGCATCCTCCACTCCCTCAGGCAATCCTCACATCATTGTTCATGTCCATGGGTCATGTGTGTAAGTTCTTTGGCTACTCCATTTCCTATACTGTAATTTACATCCCCGTGGGTTTTCTGTAAGTACCTATTTGTACTTCTTAATCCCCTCACCTCTTCACCTATTCCCCATACCCCCCTCCAATCTGGCAACCATCAAAATTCTTTCTGTATCCATGATTCTGTCTCCATTTTTCTTTTTTGCTTAGTTTGTTTTTACATTTAATTGTTGATAGATATCTATTTTTTGGCATTTTATTGTTCATAGTTTTGATCTTCCTCTTTTTCTTAAGTCCCTTTACATTTCATATAATAATGGTTTGGTGATGATGAACTCCTTTAGTTTTTTCTTGTCTGGGAAGTTCTTTATCTGCCCTTCAGTTCTAAATGATAGCTTTGCTGGGTATGGCAATCTTGGCTGTAGGTCTCTGCTTTTCATGAGTTTGAATATTTTTTGCCAACCCCTTCTATCCTGCAAAGTTTCTTTTGAGAAATCAGCTGATAGTCTTACAGGAACTCCTCTGTAGGCAACTAACTGCTTTTCTCTTGCTGCCTTTAAGATTCTCTCTTTATCTTTAAACTTTGGCGTTCTAATTATGATGTGTCTTGGAGTGGGACTCTTTGCATCCATCTTGTTTAGGACTCTCTATGCTTCCTGAACTGGTGTATCTATTTCCTTCACCAAATTAGGGAAATTTTCTTTCATTATTTTTTGAAATAGATTTCCAATTTCTTGCTCTTTCTCCTCTCCTTCTGGCACCCCTATGAGGCAAATGTTGGACCTCTGACAGTTGTTGTAGAGGTTACTTATACTTTACTCATTTTTTTGTATTATTTTTTCTTCTTGTTCTGATTGGTTGTTTTTTGCTTCCTTATGTTCCAAATCATTGATTTGATTTTCAGTTTTATCCACTCTACTATTATTTCCCTGAAAATTTTCTTTATTTTAATTAATATAGCCTTTGTTTCTGACTGGATCTTTTTTATGTTGCTGAAATCATCACAAATTTCCTTGAGCATCCTTATAACCAGTGTTTTTGACTCTGTGTCTGATGGATTTTTTATCTCCATTTGGTTTAGTTCCTTTTCTGGAATTTTAATCTGTTCTTTCATTTGGGCCATGTGTCTTTGTCTCCTCATTTTTGCAGCCTTCCTGTGTTTGTTTCTATGTAGTAGGTAGAGCTGCGTTGACTCCGTGTTTTGGTACTGTAACCTAATGTAGTAGGTGTCCTGTAGGGACCAATGGCACAGCATCCCCTATCAAGATGCACCCTTTGTGTGGGCTGAGTACATCCACTTCTTGTAGATGAGCCTTGGTTGCTTCTGGCAGATCAAAGAGAGGGATTTACCCAGGCCAGTCAGCTGCAAGGATTGGCTGTGACCACTTAACACCATGGAGTATCAGCAGTGCAGGGGTGGGGTGTTGGTACTCCAACTTTGTCTGTGGCTGTCCACTGGGTACACTGGCCCTGAGTTTTCTGGATGGTGCAGGCCAAGGTCAGTCCCCACCTGTGTTTTATGAAGGGTCACCCTGCCTGAGCTGCCAGCTTTGTTGTAGGAGGATTTAGAAACTTGAAAATGGCCTCTGCTTTCCTTAATGCCAGAGACTTCAGTTTCTCCCTGTATATGACTGATGCCTTTCAAGTTGCTACCCCATGGCTGGATTTCAGAGGGAGTAGTCTGTGTGTGAGTTCTTTAAGAAGAACTTCTTGGGGCTTCAGCAGTTTCTTCTACCAACTCAATCCCCACTCTTTTTTGCAGCCAAAAATGTTGGGGTCTTATCTTCCTGGTACCGGAACCCTGGGCTAGGGGGGGTCTGATGTGGGGCTAGGACTCCTCACCCCTGAGATATCCCTCTCAAATTTTTATTCACCACACACAAGTGAGAGACCAGCCCATTCCACGACGTTGCCCCTCCTAACAGTCTGGATGGATGTGGTTTACTTAATTTTGTAGCTGTCCCATTTCCACTCCACTCAATTTCTGATGGTTGTGAGTGATGGCTGTTCTATATTTTAGTTATAATTTTGTTATGGTTGGGTGGAGAGGTATGTCATTTCTGCCTGTGCCACATCTTGACCAGAAGTCTTCCGTGAACATATTTTTTTAATGCAGCATCTTCTTTGGTGACCTTCCTAGGTCAATCATGCATGATATTGCCTGTGTACAGTGAATAATAGATAGATACTTAAGATTTAGGAATTGTAAGCCTACTTGTTCTATTACAAGTTAATTTTAAAAAATAAGAACTATTGTAGGATTGATCATATTACTTTCTAGTCATTAATACTAACTAAAATAATATTTTGAATATGAGGAGAAGGAAGAATGAAGTAAAGATTGTTAAAAAATATAAAACATTATGACTGACTTGAAACAATAGAAAGCTGTTATAGAATTATGTTCTGAAGAAATGGAACTTCAAGATTACTGAGAAAACTGTTAAAATGAAATGAAATGTAAGGAAATGGATAAAAGATACAAAGTATGAATGCTACAGAATATTTTAATGTTAATACTATTAGTAATACCTTTAGACATTTAGCTTCATCTCACTTGACAACATAGAGCAAATGGATGTCAAATATCAATAGGTATTTGGTACATTTTGACTTTCAATAAGTATATAAACTTTAGTAACTTTTGGTTTTAACAGAGTGGTAAACAAATAGTAAACATTCAAACAGTCTGTCTTATAATTTTATTTAATATTGTTACAAAGTAGAGAGTATAAATCCCTTGTGCTAAGACATGACTGGTAAATATGGCATTATATGAGTCACATAACAGCTTTGCCAAGTGATTCACTTTTGTTCAGATTTTTTGAAAATATATTTTTATATTTACTTATAAAATGTTCTGACTGCTAATCTTATGTTACATGAATCAGAAGCAGAAATTTGTGTCGTGCATGAAATATAGCATTATTAGTCATAAGTTAATAAATAGATGAATGCCATTTAACATATTTTTAGACTTCTCTCATCTTGAATAAGTGAAAATTTGTATTCTATAACCAACATCTCTCCATTTTTTTCAGCCCCCAAGCTCTGGTAACCACTGTTCTCTTCTCTGCTTTAATGAGTTTAACTATTTGAGATTTCACATATAAATCAGGTCATTTGTCTTTGTTTTTTTGTTTTTTTTTCATTTAACATTATGTCAGTCAGATTCATTCATATTGTCTAAACTATGGATTTTAAGAAAGGCTCTTCTTTTTAAGTACATTGTATTGATTATGCTCTTACAGTTGTCCCAATTTTTTCTCCCTTTTATCCTCCCTCTGCCTTCTACCTCCCACCCTCCAGCATTGCCTCCCATTAGTTCATGTCTGTGGGTTGTACATATAAATTCTTTGGTTTCTCTATTTCCTATACTATTCTCCACTTCGGTCATCTATATGCCTACTAATTATGCTTCTTATTCCCCGTACCTCTTCCTCCACATTCTCTCCCTCCCCCTCCCCACTGATAACCCTCCATGTGATCTTCAGTTCTGTGATTTTTTTCCTATTCTATTTGTTTGCTTAGTTTTTGGTTTTGTTTCTTAGGTTCAGTTGTTGAGAGTTACGTGTTTTTGTCATTTTATTATTCATAGTTTTTCATCATTTTCTATTTCTTAGATAAGTCCCTTTAGCATTTCATGTAATAAGGGTTTGCCGATGATGAACTCCTTTAACTTGACCTTATCTGGGAAGCACCTTATCTGCCCTTCCATTCTAAATGATAGCTTTGTTGGACAGAACAGTCTTGGATGTAGGTTTTTGCCTTTCATGAATTCCAATACTTCTTTCCAGCCCCTTCTTACTGGTAAAGTTTCTTTTGAGAAATCAGTAGATAGTCTTATGGGAACTCCTTTGTAGGTAACTCTCTCATTTCCTCTTCCTGCTTTTAAGATTCTTTCCTTATCTTTAATCTTGAGTAACTTAATGATGATGTGCCTTGGTGTGTTCCTCCCTGGGTCCAATTCCTTGGGACTCTGTGGTCTTCCTGGACTTCCTGGCAGTCTATTTCTTTTGCCAGATTGTGGAAGTTTACCTTGATTATTTGTTCAAATAAGTTTTTAATTTCTTGCTCTTCCTCTTCTCCTTTTGGCAGCCCTATGATTCGGAGGTCAAAACACCTAAAGTTGTTCCAAAGGTTCCTAAGCCTCTCCTCATTTTTTTGCATTCTTATTTCTTCATTCTGTTCTGGTTGGATGTTTATTTCTTCCTTCTGGTCCAAACCATTGATACGAGTCCTGTTTCCTTCCCTTCACTGATAGTTTCTTATATATTTTGCTTTATTTCATTTTGTGTATCCTTCATTTCTTCCTTCATTTTGCGAATCAGCTCAATCAACTCTATGAGCATCCTGATTACCAGTGTTTTGAACTCTGTATCAGATAGGTTGTTTATCTCCTCTTTGCTTAGCTCTTTTTTCTGGAGTTTTGATCTGTTCTTTCACTAGGGCCGTAGTTCTTTGTCTGGGTACACCAGTCTAGATGAATGTTTCTCTAACTCCTTAGTTGTCAGAGTTCCATGAAGTTTGCTATTCTGGCAGTTCTGGTTGTTTATTATTTTTAATTTGGTTGTTACCCTTCTTTTGGTTGTGTAAGGAAGCGAAGCCTTTCTATCTATGCCTCCATCTGGCTCTTTTAAGAAGAGCCAGAAAGGCTCTTCTTAAAAGGTCAGTGCATTTAAATCCTTCAAAGTCCAGTTTACCCCTATTTTTTAAATTTAGTCTATTTTAAATTAATGCTTCTTAGTTTGTATGGACTAAACATTAAAACTTTTAGCCAAAGTGAAGCGAAGGTCACATGAGATTACCCCAGGAACTGAGGAAAAGAGTGATTGGGTTTCACCAGACTCTGAGATGCATTTCTCAGGAACATAGTTTAATTTCTCCAGTAGGTGAGTTCTTTTAAGCTATCTGGATAGATTCATTATGCCAGTCAGTTGAGATCAAAGCTCTTTTTACTGAAGCCCAAAGAGGCATTTTTTTTACTCCAATTTAGCTAATATTTTTGTTTCATGCAAAAAAAATATTTTTAACAAACATTCTCAAACATCATAGAGCTTTAAGAACTCAATATATAACAGGGCTCCAGCAAAATACCAATTAAACAAATTTTCAATATGACTTGTGGAAAATATTTCATCTGCTTTGTTAATTTGTCAGTTTATTCTACCTTTTGAATAGAGCTTTTTCAGAAGCATCACCATACTGAACAGAAAAGGATTAGAGTTGAGATCCTACTTGGGGATGCAGCCCTGGTAAACTCAGCTAGGTATCATGAAAAAAATATTTGTAGGGCTATGTTCTACAATCTACACAAAGGTGCAAGCCAGAGGTGAAGTGAGGCTTGTAAAACTAAAATCCAGACAGAGTCAGCTCAGTAACTAATTGGATTAAGGCAATCAGTCCCAAGTCTAGCTGCCTAATGAAGACCAATAATTCATTCTTTTAAAAGAAAATAGCAACACCTGGAGCCTATACAATTTTTACTTGCCAATTGACATTGAGGTTCTGTACATGATGGATTAGTTAGTATCAGATTTCATTCCCATGATACATATATTTAAAGTGCATGTTACATATAAAATTACTATTTGGGGGCTTTCAAATGAAAAATGTGGTATTGTGATTATTGAGGTAGGAGAAACACATGAGGTAGTCCCACACATACGTGGAGTCCTTGAGGAAACCAGGAATATTGACATTTGGAGCAGAAGGCATTGGATTTTAGAGCTGCTGAGGTTCCTGAGAGTAGGCTCCATAGAGATAGTACTAATACCTCTGCAAGATTTTTCTTAATATTCCTAAGAATGAAAGCACTTATGAAAGGTGAGGCTCCTGGAGGGCTGGGCCATGAACAGCTTCCGAGCTCAAACACTGCTAAGTTCTGACAGCCAATGAAGAAAGATCACGGTCAACATCAGGCATTCATCTGAGACTACATAAAGCCTATGCCCTAAAATTTAGGGCCACTCTTCAGAAAAGTGCTAGTAAACATTCAGACTAAGCAGGAAGCTGAAATACCTCTACCTTATTAAAACCTAAAACCAAACAACACTAGTAAGATCATTCACTTGAAATGCAAGTGCCTGCCAGAACAAAACTCAATATACATCAGAGCAAACTATGTCCAGCAGTTCAGCTGCCTCTTTTGGTAGGAACGCAGACATGGCGATGTGTTCACCTACTTCTGTGGCTACTTGCATGCTATTGCAGCAGCAGCTAAGTAGTTTGACCCAGTATGGTTCCCATTCCTAACATTTTTACTGTAAGTTGTCAGCCTCTGCTGTAGGAGGAAATAACAAATTTGAGTTTCTAGAACACTAAGTACAGAATAAAATAAAAAATTACCAAGCAGAAAAATTTACTACTACCCAAGAGATAAAACAGTAAATATTAGCAAATATCAAGATGATCCAGATATTGGAGTTAACAGACAAGTATTTCAAAATAATTATAATTGAAACATTAATCAAAAATAATGAAAAGACAGACAAATGAAAGAAAACAAGTAATTCAATAGAGTTAGACTCAATTAAAAATATTCAAATGAATATTATGTAACTGAAGAATATAATATCCTGTATATTGTTAAGAAATCACTAATTGGACTTAGCTGACTGGATGTGGCAAGAAACAGAATTAGCGAATTCAATGATGAGTGTGAATCTTTTAATACTGTGTTTAAATGAAAATTTTATTAAAGCAGTGAATGCTTTGCTTAACGTTATAACATTAAATAAAAGTAGTAAGCACTTTGCTTAATATTATGAAATTATATCTAGTAAAATGGTGTAGAAAGAGATAGGATTTCTTTGAAACCTTTGCACTGTTTTCATTTCTATCAAACAGTTGTGAAACAGTATAATTTCAAATGCCTTGTCTAATGACTGGTTAATTTTTATTTTCAAGGTGAAAAGTTCTCATTTTTTTCAAGTTTTCAGAGACATTTCAGGAGTATATGTAGAGAAGAAGCAAATGGACGTAGATTTTATTTAAAACAAATAAATTTTGTCTTAATAATGTGGTATGCATATTTGATTTTATTATAATAACTGATGCATTGGTCTTACTCAAGGTATATTCATTTTTTATACTTCATAGCTGTTTGTTCAGGTCTTAAAGTGTAGAAATGAATCATTGCTTGATTTTATCTCCTGTTCTGGTTTGGAAGGTATGCATGTTAATTTTGGTGAACACTCAAAATAGAAAGAGTTTAGCTCCTCTGAACATGATTCTTTTAGAGATATTTAAAGGATTTATGTATATTTTTTACCCTCTTAGGAATACTTACCAGCTTCTGCTTGACATTCACACACTGACAGTCAATACACCCTACAGGGTGTGCTCCTGTTCACATTCTTAAACACACCATTTACTCACCTTTTCTCGAGCAGGGCTAATCAACTTGCCAGGAATCCCCAACTACCTCTTCAGCACCAACCAGCTGAGACTGCAGCCATACTATATTTTAGACCCTCGAGTTTCTGAATGATCACCAAGCAATAAACTGTGGACTTTGATATTCTACAAGAGGAAAAAACAAACCAAACTAAACTAAGTAGAGCATACCTATCGTGTCTCCCCACTTTACTCAAAGATTTGTCAGATTCTCTCACACTCTCCCTTTTGAAAAAGACATTTAGAGAAATGTGAAGTCATTTGCAATGAAGAAGTGAGAAGAGAAGTTGGAACTGTGGAGACCTTCCATATTTATGTTAGAATTTATAATAACCAGTTAGAAGGTTAATAATAAAGTCCTTAATCTGAACGTCTTTTTAGAATTTGAACAGCATAATTGTTCAGTCAATAACACAGTTTGAAGTGAGAGCCAAAGCATGTGGCTTGTCAGAGGCTAAGGACGGCACACTTTCTGTGCACCTTGGATAGCTGAGAATAGAGGACAAGCAAGCCGAGAGCTGAAGCAATTAACAATCACTATCAACAAAGCATGTCAGGAAAACTTTTGCAGGGGGTGCAGGAAGAGCAAGCAGCTCTTGGAAGAGACAGAACTGTTGACATGGCAATGCTGTAATATGCCAACAGAATTAGCCACAAATAATTGTGCACATAAAATTTACATCCTTCTGCCCTGGCTGGTGTAACTCAGTGGATTGAGCACGGGCCTGTGAACTAAAGGGTTGCCGTTTAGATTTCCAATCAGGGCACATGCCTGGGTTGCAGGCTGGTTCCCAGTAGGGGGCATATGAGAGGCAATCACACATTGATGTTTCTCTCCCTTTCTTCTTCTGTTTCCTTCTCTAAAAATAAATAACTAAAATCTTTTTTTTTAATGTACATCCTTCTTCTATTCTTCAGTTACCTCTTTTATACCTGGAGTTTAAAAAATGGTAATAGGAATACATATCTCGGGTATAGAAATGGTTGATGGCATAGACTTTAGAGACAAATAGCCTGAGGTTGGTTAAATCCTGACTCCACCATTTCTTGTATGTTGTATGAAGTTGGACCAATAGCATAATTGTAAAAATGATGGTAAGTACTTCATTCTATTACTGATAAAGTTAGATGAGTAAATATTGAAACCATGTAGAATATGGTGATAGCATGTGAGTTTTAAAGAAAAGTGAAAATGGAGGTGGAATGTTACATTACCAAGCAGCTAAAATAATCCCTGGCTGGTGTAACTCAGTGAATTGGGCTCAGGCTGTGAACCAAAGAGTTGCCAGTTCAATTCCCAGTCAGGGGACATGCCTGGGTTGCAGACCAGGTCCCCAGTGGGGGCCAAGTGAGAAGCAACCACACATTGATGTTTCTCTCCCTCTCTTTCTCTCTCCCTTTCCCTGTCTCCAAATAAATAAATAAAAGCTTTTTGAAAAGTAGCTAAAATAGAATTGCTCTGTTCTTGGGTACCTTAAGGCAAAAAAGTAGCAATAAAAGTTATAATGTATGAAGGACACATGGACAAAGCCAAGGGGGGTGGGTTTGAGGGTGGGAGGAGGATATGGGTGGGGCAGGGAAGGGCATGGTGGAGTGAAAATAAAGACAATTGTACTTGAACAACAATAAAAATAAAAATAAATATGTTTAGGAAAGAATCATTGAGATTTAGTGGTTGAGGGAGAACGAAACATGTCTTGAAAGGCTGAATAGAGGAAGGAGTTGACCATGCAATTGAAATTCTTATTTTGCTATAGGGATAAGTGTAGCAACCCTAATTAGAATTATATTATGTTATATGGTAAAAAGTGTGAGGTTATTTTTTCAATGAAAGGCCAAGCATCACGTCTACTACCATGATGAATATATTTAAATACATGAACGAATTCATTAAGGATTAGAATTTCAGTAGGGAGTGCTTTTGGAAGTGGGGAATAAGCACAGTTTGCAGACATTTCTCATGTTGGAGTTGAATTTTGCCTCAATCCAGCAGCACTGGATTTGGCAAAGATGTAGATTGAAGAATTAGTTATTCATAGTGTAAAATTGGAAGCTGAGAATAATATTCTATCCTGGAGTAAGAAATAAAAATAAATCAGAATCTTGAGATTTTAAACAGTATAAAATCGTGGTATCTTGTCAGTAATTTCACTGGCTATCCTCTCTAAAAACAGCATCGTCTCCCACCTGTAACACACCTACCACCCTCTGCCTCTTATCCTGTCTCTTTCTCTTTCTTAGCACATGGCATTAACTAAAACTAGAACATATACTTCATAAAGTCAAAATGTTACTATTTTGTCTCTGCACTTCAAATAGTGCACAGCGTTTAGTAAGTTCCCCAAAAATATTTTGAATGAATAAATGTTTTGATCTATTTATTACAGAACAGTTTAGACTGTAGGTTTGAGAGAAAAGGACTCCAGGACTCATCTGTATAAACAAATAGCTAAAATAAAAGTAATGCACCTCCAAGGAAAGAAGTTGTCTAGGACAAGAACAGAGAATTAGAGTAGCCCATATTTGGGAAGAAAAGCTGTGAACGAAGGTGATTCATCCTTTAATTGCAACCAGATAAATGTTTTCAAAAACTTAGTAAAATACCACAAAAGCAGTAGAAGAAAAGATTATCAAAAGGTAAGACTGATTAAATTATTCAAAACTGGAATAAAGGTTTAACAAACAAGAGGTATATTTGTATATTTTATATGTTGTGTTTTGCAAGCCAATTACAAGTTCAGTTAAATGCATATTAGGATAAACATTTTCTGTACATAAAATCAGGCATAAGTGGGTAAGGGGGAATTGAAGAGAGTGTTGGGTAATTCTGTTAAAGACTTAATTTTATTTGAAAATTTAAAACTTTTGTAACATAAATATTTTCATAATGGATTATCTATTTAATACTCTTAATCAATATTCTTTCCTTAAATAATCAAAGTGCAATGAAGGCATTTCGATAATTAATATTTTGTGAATGTATAGGTTTTATTACCATTTTGACACAGAGTTATGTTGGATTTTTATCTCTGTAAGCAGGCAACTAAAATTACCTCCTTGGATTGCTTTTGATGTGATGTTAAGGTTAAAAATACATGTCATTCGATTCTGCTCAAGACAGAAAACATTGCAGGTGGCTTGACATAATTGCTCTGTCAATATCAGAAAATTATACAACTGCCAGTGAGCCCTGCTCAAAAGTGATGTTCAAAGGGCTCATTCATGTACTATTCATGTCCAGAGGCTGTAGAAAATTTGTTAGCCTGTCAATGTCTTCTCAGCCAGGTCTGTTTTTAACTCTTTATCACTATTGAAGTGTGCTATGTAAATAAAAACTATTTTCTACCAGGGGAAAATTATGGATAAAAAGAAATGTAAATAACTGTAATTGTTAGTTAAGTAATTTGAAAT
Source organism: Carollia perspicillata (assembly GCA_004027735.1). Taxonomy (NCBI): domain Eukaryota; kingdom Metazoa; phylum Chordata; class Mammalia; order Chiroptera; family Phyllostomidae; genus Carollia; species Carollia perspicillata. The sequence continues at coordinate 198 of PVKM010027210.1, read as the reverse complement.
ATTCATTAACATCTGAAGTCTATATACTTCAGATATAGCCAACTCCATGCAACATTAAAATAACTAGTGCTTTAATTGGCAATCATTACAAAGGTTCACATAAGGAGCCACAGGACATTCATATGTTAACTAATTCATTTCTGGTTATGTTCCACAATTATGTGCAGTATTCATTAATCTTGCTTTATAGATAACAAG
>PVKM010027209.1:0-18903 GCA_004027735.1 Carollia perspicillata | reverse complement strand
TAGCTAACTGTCTCCTTTTCTCTTGCTGCTTTTAAGATTCTCTCTTTATCTTTAATCTTGGGAAATGTAATTATGATGTGCCTTGGTGTGTACTTCCTTGGGTCCAACTTCTTTGGGACTCTCTGAGCTTCCTGGACTTCCTGGAAGTCTATTTCCTTTGCCAGATTGGGGAAGTTCTCCTTCCTTATTTGTTCAAATAGGTTTTCCATTCCTTTCTCTTTCTCTTCTCCTTCTGGCACCCCTATGATTCGAATGTTGGAAGGTTTAAAGTTTTCCTGGATGTTCCTAAGCCCCTCCTCATATTTTTGAATTCTTGTTTCATCATCTATTCTGGTTGAATGTTTATTTCTTCCTTCTGCTCCAAGTCTTGATTTCCTTCCTGTCACTGTTAGTTCCCTATATATTTTTCTTTATTTCACTTTTTATACCCCTCACTTTTCCTCTATTTTGTGACCATATTCAACCATTTCTGTGAGCATCCTGATCACCCATGTTTTGAACTCTACATCTGATAGATGGGTATCGCTTCATTGCTTAGCTGTATTTCTGCTGGAGCTTTAATCTGTTCTTTCATCTGGGCCATATTTTTTGTCTCAGCACACGTGTTATGTAGTAAGGGGTGGAGCCTTAGGTATTCCCCAAGGCAGGGCAACCCCTGTTCCTGTGTTGTGGCACTGTATGTGAGAGAGGGGTCAGAGAGGGAACAATGCCGCTTGCTCAGCTCTCATTCGGCTTGCAGTCACTTCCTGTGCTACCCACAAGCAAATTGGGCCCTTGTGGTTCTGATTCCAAGGTGGGTGGTTTCGTGTACATTCTAGGACCCTGTGGGTCTCTAGGCTCCTGTGAGGCTGGGAGATTCTCCCGTTGCCCCAACCCCCACAGGTTTATTCAGTCAGAGGTTTTGAGGCTTTATTTCCCCATGCTGTAAGCCTGGGTTTTGTGGTCTGTCTCACTCCCCAGTTGTTCCTCCTGGTTTATCTGCACACAAATGTGGGACGGCCAGCAGCTGCCTCACCCGTCAGGTTCTCCAAGTCACCGCCTTGCTTTGACTCCTCTCTGCCTCAGCTGCCTGTCTCCACCCCTCCTACAAATCTGGATGAATGTGTCTACTTTAACTCATTGGTTGTCAGACTACCATTAGTTTGATTTTCTGGAAGTTCTGATTATTTTCTGTTTTTAAAATGTGGTTGTCCTTCTTTTGGTTCTGCAAGGAGGCACAGTGTATCTACCTACACCTCCATCTTGGCTGGAAGTCTGGATGCAAATTTTTAAATGCCTAAGAAATGCAATTATTAGAGAGATTTTTAAAGTTAAGATGGTTATCTATTAATATGTCTTTATGTTCTGTAGGCACAGCCATGCACAAAGTAAAGAGTTGAGATGACATGGTGTCTCCTCAAATCTTAAAAATATTTTTAAAAATTTAAACAACTTATAATAAAGTGATATGGGCTAAAGTGATGACAAGATAAGTGATAGGCTAAGTCAGAAATAAATCAGATTAGCAAGAAACTTAACAACTCTGGAAAAAATAGTCTTTTCTCACTATCATCACTGTCACCATCAAAAGTGTTGAAACGCCTATTTTTTTCTGAATGTTGGCAAAGTCTTGATTTTGGAAGGTAGTAAAAAATGAGTTTTTTTGTTGTTTTGGGTAGAAATATCTTAAAAACTAGAAATAGTTATTCCTTGATAGAAATATAAAATTAAATAATAGGCAAAATGGCCAGATTCAGTATTCTCATAGTTATATAAGAAAAATAGTAAATAGAATTTTAGGATGGTAGAATGGAGAGTCCATTAAAAGTCAAGTTTTGTCATTTAATTTTATGATGTCAGAAAAATCTTTCAAAATACATAGAACTCCTTGTTTTTCCTTAAATCTGATGAGCTGGCATCAGGAGGTGATGTCCTCCCTTGATCTTGTGGCTTTACATTGGTTGGGGGGTGTCAAGGCACTTGCCTACAATTTCAGGATGATTTAAAACTAGAGTCAAGTCCTCCTTATAATTATGTTTTCCTGTAATAGCTCAAAAGCTCCTGCTCCATATTCAAGTTCATACTTTATTAAGGTAAATAGGCAGAGTCTTTGCTTCTGTCACTGCTACAGTGTCAAACAGTGAGAAGTTACCACCCATGAGAAAGCAGAATTGGTCTTTGTGGTGGAAGGGGTGTTGGCCACCACGAGAGACCGAAGTTTCCTATGGATTTGAATATTTTAAATTTGGTAGTAGATTATATTCAGGGCTAGAGGGGGACGTGGCAAAAGAGCAGGTTACTTTAGAACAATCAAATCTAAAGGACTGCAGAGAAGGCAGCAGCATGTATCAAATGTGGCACTGAACTACAAAAGGACTACAATGTGTCCAGCTGAGCAGCTCATGGGGAAATTATAAGCATAATACCAGAGACAACTGGGGTAGCAGGGGTGGAAGGTCAGAGAAAAAGTGGTGACAGGAAAAGAAGGATCTCTGGAGACACTAAACATCTCACTGTGCCTCCTCATAAGAAAGGCACACTAAATTCAGAGATTGACAGAGTTCTTCCAAGACACTTGGGGGAAGAAAATTGTTGCCTCACTCATTTCCCAAAATGAAGTTCATATACCTCTGGTTTGGTGAGCACAGCCTAGCCATTTGTCCCAAAGTTTGAAAAAAGATTATAATTTTCCAAAACACATTCTTACTAAGCAATAATATTGCTACACCGTCTCATCTTTACATTCCATGCCCTTTTACTGACACTTTCTATAACTATTTTATTTAATTTATAGTTGTATTTAATGCTGGCTAATTTGTCAATTGTCATTCACTTTACAATATGTAAAAAGCATTTTAAACACTCATGAAGTAATCTCTGTATGTCAATAACTATTATTTACTCTTTATAAACCACATCACAAATGGTATGTTTTATAAATCCCTTGATCATGAACTATGTAAAGAATTTCCATTGCACTGTATAACATTCATTCTACAGATCCACTCAGGTGGTGACGGCATCAGCCCCAAGTTGGTAAGGTAGTGTGTTACTGACACACAAGAGTATTAACACTTCTTAGCAGAATAATGACAAACATTGAAATTGCTATATAAGTTGTACACCTAAGTTTCTGGGCACCATAGGTTTTAAACTCATACCTGAGAAAAATGAGGGAGTTAGTGTCCTGGAGCAGAATGTGTGATGGTGTTCTTTCTTCAAGGCAGAATGATGAGTTACATTTTCTGGTTAGCACTTGGCTCTATTTCTGTGAAATGTCTTTCCTTTCGTTCTTCTGATTTTTATCTCATAGATTAGTTATGCCTCCTGCTGAACTTTACAGAAATGGAATTGTACAGTAAATCTTTTATGTCTGACTTCTTTTGATGAGTATAGTACTTTTATACACATCCATTTTGATTAATGTACCAGGTGTTTTACTGATAAGTAGTATTCAATTATATAAACATGAGGTCTGTTCGGAGGATACCTAGCCACATAATATGAAAAATAGAGATATTCACTGAAGAAGATAGAATATACAAGAAAGATTGTACAGAGGACAATAACGTCTCAGTCCCCCTCAAGGTAGGCATCTTGTGACCTCACACAGTTCTCCCAGTAGAACAATTCCCATCATCAGCTGCCCCATCATATTTTCCTGAATCACATCAAAGGTCTGAAATCTCTTCCCTTTCAAAGGTTATTTTCATTTTGGGAGCAGCCAGAAGTTGTAGGGCACCTCTAGGGGGCTGAGTCACCTGGATGATTTGACATTTCACTACAAACTCTGCACAAGACGTGATTCATGAGAAAGCATGTCATCATGATGAAACTGCCACTGCCAGTTACCCATAGCTTCAGCCTTCTGAATCATCTGAATAGTTTTCGAGGAGGAATGTTTAAGCCTAACACAAAATTTCATGCACATTCATTGCTCTCCTCTCTCAGTCATTTTGAATGCAATGGCCACATGGTACACATGCTCACTCCACAACATCTAACATCCCCACCAACTAGCACAGTGAAGTCATCATTGTTCATGCATGCACATTCCAGTCCACTCTCCTTGACTGCCAGATTACATTGATGCTGTGCAAACTGTTCTTGTTGTATTAACAATGGCTGTACTTTTTCCAGACAGACCTCACATACACCAAAATTTGGTTAGTCATATTCCTGTTGATGGACATTTGTTTTTTTCCAATTTTTTTCTATCATGAAAAAAGCTGCAGTGAACACTGGTGTACCCATCTTTTTATAGACATATGACATGATTAATTTAAAATTTAAGCTTTAATGAAGTTACAACATTGATCTTAAACTTTAATTAAATGACAATCCTGAGTAGAATCAAAGTTTAGAAAAGATGGACAATGGCCAGTGTGGTGCATTTGATAGTGTCTACAGCCAGGGGGAACAATGGAACACACAAAGGGCTGCACGCCACAGTTGCTCTTACTTCAGCTCTGAGCCCTTCAGTCCAGCTGTGTTGGGACCTGTCAGGGAAGTAAAGAGATATCAGTTAGATGTACTGTGGAAATACATACTTATAGCCAGATGTACTTGGGTTAAATTCTTACTCAGCGACTTAAGATAAATTAACTGACCACTCTGAACCTCAGACTTTTCTGATTATTAATGACATTGAACACTTTTTCATATGTCTATTGGCGATCTGTATATCCTCTTTGGAGAGGTATCTATTCAGGTCCTTCGCCAATTTTTAAAAAAATATTTATTGTATTTTTTCCATTACCATCTATACCCCTTATATCGTCTTCTACCTCCACCCACTTCACGCCACAAACACCAAACTGTTGTCCATGTTCATGAATCCTTTTTCTTTTTTGCTCCTTCCCTCCACCCACTAACCACCTGCCACGCTCTGAAAGCTGTCAACCTGCTCTCCATCTATGAGTCTGTCCCCATTTTCCTTGTAGTTCAGTTTGCTCATCTATTGTATAAATGTACTATAGTTGTTTTATCTACTCTACTGATGGACACTTGGGCTGCTTCCAAATCTTGGCAGTTTTAAATAATGCTTCAATATACATAGGGGTACTTATATTCTTTCAAATTAGTGTTTCAGGTTTCTTTGGATACATTCCCAGAAGTGGAAAACTGGGTCATAAGGCAGTTCCATTTTTAATTTTTTGAGATGAATACTGCTTTCCACAGTGTTTGCACCAGTCTGCATTTCCACCAACAGTCCTTTGCCCATTTTTCAATTGTCTTCCTAGCATTGAATTGTATAAGCTCTTTACAAATTTTGGAAATTAACCCCCTATCAGATATATCACTGGTGAATATGTTCTCTAAGACAGTGGGTTTCCTTTTCATTTTGGTGACACATAAGCATTTTAGTTTGATGTAGTCCCATTTGTTTATTTTTCTTCTTTGTTTCCCTCATCTGAAGAGATATATCAGAAAAAAATATTGCTATGAGAGATGTCTGAGTTTTTTTTAATGCCTATATTTTCTTCTAGGATTTTTATTGTTCCATTTCTTACATTTAAGTCTTTTATTTATTTTGACTTTATTCTTTGGTATGATGTAAGTTGGTTATCTAGTTTCTTTCTTTTTCTTTTTCTTTTTTTTGCATGTACCAATCCAGTTTTCTCGATACCAGTTATTGAAGAGACTGTCTTTACTTCACTGTAGATTCTTGCTTCCTTTATCAAATATTAATTGACCATAAAGCCATGGCTTTATTTTTTGGCTCTCTGTTCTCATTAATCTATATACCTGTTCTTTTTTTTTTTTTTTTAATTTTAGAGAGGGGGGAAGGGAAGGAGAAAGAGTGGGAGAGAAATATCAATGTGTGGTTGCCTCATATGTCCCCTACAGGGGGCCTGGCCTGCAACCCAGGCATGTGCCCTGACTGGGAATCAAACCAACGACCCTTTGCTTCACAGGCCCATGCTCAGTCCACTGAGCTACACCAGCCATGGCCTATATGCCTGTTCTTATGCCAGCATCAGGCTATCTTGATTACAATGACCTCATAGTATAGTTTGGTTTGAGGTATTATAACACTGCCAACTTTGTTCTTCTTTTCCAAGATTGCTGAGACTATTTGAGGCCTATTTTGCTTCTATATAAATTTTTTAAATATTGTTCTAGAACTTTGAAATATGCCATTCATATTTTAATAGGAATTGCATTGAATTTGTAGAGTGCTTTGGGTAGTATGGACATTTCAATGATGTTAATTTTTCCAATCCATGGACATGGTATATATTCCACTTATTTGTATCTTCCTCAGTTTCTTTCTTCAATGTCCTATATTTTTTCTAATACAGGTCTTTTACCTCCTTGGTTAAATTTATTCCTCAGTACTTTATTATTTTTTATGGAATAGTACATGGCATTGTTTTCTTAGTTTCTCTTTCTGATAGTTCATTATTGGTATAAAAAATGCTGCTAATTTCTGAATGTTAATTTTGTGTCCTGCTACTTTACCAAATTCATTTATTAGATCTACTATAGTTTTGGTGAAGTCTTAAAGGTTTTCTAGGTATAATATCATGTCATCTATGAACAATTACAGTTTTGCTTCCTCTTTTCCAATTTGAATACCTTTAATTTCTTCTCCTTTTCTGATTGATGTGGCTAGGACTTCCAGTACTATGTTGAATAAGAGAGGTGAAAGTGAACATCCTTGTCTTGTTTCTGATCTTAAAGTTAATGTTATTAGTTTTTGCCCATTGAGTATAATGTTGGCTGTAGGTTTTTATAACTAAAACTACAACTTTTATAACTAGATATCACCTCACACCTGTCAGAATGGCTATCATCAATAAATCAACAAACAACAAGTACTGGTGAGGATGTGGACAAAAGGAAACCCCAGTGCACTCTTGGTGCAGACTAGTGCAGCCACTGTGGAAAACGGTATGGAATTTTCTCAAAAATTAAAAAGGGAACTGATTTTTGACCCAACAATCCAACTTTTGAGAATATGTCCTAAGAATCCCGAAACACCAAATTCAGAAACACATATCCACTCTGATGTTCACAGCAGTGCTATCTACAAAAGCCAAGATCTGAAAATAGCCCAGGTGCCCATCAGTAGATGAGTGAGTAAAAAAGCTGTGTTACATTTACTCAATGGGATAGTATACAGCAGTAAAAAATAAGAAATTCTTACTTTTTGTGACAGCATGGATGGACCTAGAAAACATGTTAAGTGAAATAAGCCAGTCGGTGAAAGACAAATGCCTCATGATCCCACTTATATGTGAAATCTAGTGGACACAATAAACAAACAAAACAGAAATGGAAGCATAGATACATGGCACAAACTGACAGCTGCTGATGGGTGGGGGGGACTGGATAAAAGATGGTGAAGGGAATAAACAGAGAACATTTATGCATGACTAATGAATATAGACAACAATATGGGGATTGACTGATAGAGGGGAGAAAGTAAGGCTGTATGAAGGGGGTAAAAGGGAAAAAAGCGAGAATAATTTTAATAATATAAACAATAAAAAATAACTGTGGTACACTTATACAATGGAATACTATAAAGTCATAAAAAGGAAGGAAATCTTACCTTTGCAACAGCATAGATGAACATATAAATTATTATGCTAAGTGAAATAAACTTATCTGAGATAGACAAATACCATATGATTTCACCCATAGGTAGAATCTAATGAACAAAATAAACTGATGGACAGGATAGAAACAGACAGACAGCTGTCAGAGGAAAGTGGGGTGGAGGAACTGGATCAAAGAAGGTGGAGTGATTGGCCAAAGAACATATATGCATGACCAAGAGACACAGACAACAGTGTGGTGATAGCCCTAGAGAAGCGGGTGTAGGGCTAGATGGAAGTGGCAAATGTGGAGGGGATGAGGTCATCTGTAATAGCGTCAACAATAAAAATAAAGTAACTTCTACCTTGGTAAGTAAAAGAATTAAATAAGCCCTGGCTGGTATGGCTCAGTGGATTGACCACCGGCTTGCAAATCAAAGGGTTGCCAGTTTGATTTCCAGTCAGGGCACATGCCTGGGCTGTGGGCCAGGTCCCCAGTAGGGGGCACACAAGAGGCAACCACATATTGATGTTTCTTTCCCTCTCTTCCTCCCTTTCCCTTTTCCTAAAAATAAATAAATTAAATTAAAAAAAATTAAATAAGATGTATTGTTAAATTTATAACAAATTTAATTTGAATAAAATGTAATTAGAGATACCATAATTTATATGTCATAATGATACACAATGTATTAGGACTATAATTTGAGTACTAGCTCATATCCTATAGATAGAGGGATGATTTAAATTTAAATTTTTTGTATGGTTTTAACTTGATGATTCTGTGGTTGAGCTTACATGAAGCAAATTGATTTAATTAATTAAACATAATCTGATAGAGTCTTTAATTTTAGTGTCTTAATAAATAAAATCCCCATCTTAGTTTTTCTGGCTGGTGATGGGAATAGGAACTACTCGAGGTCATACTATAGGCCCTGGCAAATGGAGGCTCTCCATCTTCAATATGTGAGCTTCCACATTACACTGGCCATAGCCTTCAACTAGCAGATGGGGTGAAAGAGAGAGGATTCTACTGTGGGACATTTTATTTTGGAGGAAACTAGTGCTATACGTGGCATACATCACTTCCACTCAATTTCTACCAGCTATAATTCAGTCCCTTGACAACACCACACTGCAAGAGAAGCTGGAACTTGTGATGCAACTACAAGCATAGGAAGAGGAGGAAACAGGTTCATTGATCGGCTTGCAATGCCTGGCATTCAGCAATGCTTGGTCATGCTTGGTAAATACATAGATAAATCCCAATTAATATTGACTATAATGACAGTGTCTTATAAAATGTACAAAATAGAAATGTATGATAACAACAGTACAAGGATGGACAAGGAATAAATAAATTTAATGGCTGATATTGTCTGGGAAGGGATAAAAATACCAACATTTAATGTCAAGGGGACACATTTACTTGGGTATCACTTAGAAAATATCAAAAGATATATAACTAACACACTTACAGATGAGAACAATAGAATCATATGAGAAAAATACTTGATTGATCCAAAAGAAGTCGAGAAAAGAGATTGAAAGGAAGACAAAGCAAGTGGGACAAACAAAAAAACAGTGAAAGGATAGTTTTAAACCTGATGCATCAATAATTACATTATTTATTAATGGATCAAATACTTAAATTTAAAAACAAAGAGTTCAGATTGGATAAGAAGTTACCTTTCAACCTCCAAATCAATGTCAATTAAATCTTGTTTTTCTGTAATAAAAATATGCATCCTTTCCATAGATGTTGTAAAATATTCAACATTAGTGGTCTCGATCATTAAAATAGATTGCAAAAGTTTAAATGTTAATAAAATGAGAGTTTACACATTTCATCTTTGGTGATGTCTTTTTACACACATAGGTCAACCCAATCCTGATAGAGATCCATAAGCGTGTGAGTTTAATTGAGTATGTTTGTCTCTTGGAAGGCGTTTATAGATTCTACTAGATTCATCTCTTTATATTTGCCTTTTAGCCAGTTATTGCACTGCAGATTAATCACTTTCAATTAAAAATTAAATGAGTGCTTCTCATTTGCTTCCATTAACATTCAATGACATAAATTTTTGTTGTTATTAAATGAATGTTGAAATGTGAAAGGTTCCTTTATACTTGCATCAAAGTCTGGAAAACACTGCTGGCACTATCATTTGAGCTTGGAAATTATATCTCCTGAAAATTTGTGTGGGAATGGAGATCTCACTTCTTGTGTTAACTTTGATAGCATGGGAAATGTATGAAGTATTTCAGGTATAACCAAAAATCATTGGTTACATTTTCACTTACTTAGGTGGCCAATTTTTACTGATAGCACCTGTTAATTGTAATCTTGTATGATGTAGTTAAAACACAATACTATTCTCAATTTAAATTAACTTTTGTATTTACCATATTTTTTGGACTATAAGACGCACTTCCCCCCAAAATTTGGGGGGGGGTCTTATAGTCCGAATGTAGCTTACCTGGCTCACCATATGTGTGTGTGTGGTGGGGTACAGCAGCAGTGGAGCAGGGTCACAGGAGGCAGTAGCAGGGTCCCTGCTGCATTTTCCTCCCAAATTTGGCAGGCAAAGGGGGTAGGGGAAGGGAGGGGAGTGCATCTTATAGTCTGAAAAATAAGGTAATTATTTTCTCTACAGCACAATTTAATGAGTACTTCTATAAACAGTTTTTCTCACACATTATTTGTCATAGTTATTTTCATAGTTTTATAGCCCTTTGGAGTATATTACCTTTTCCTTTCATTTCAGCCTCCATTTACTCCTGGTTTTGAAATTTCTATTAAGGATTTTGGAAACCAAAACTGATTCCAGAGCATGTCTTGTCATTAAAAATATTGTCAATAGTTTTTGCTACATTGTCACCTTTAAATAATGTTGTAAGAGCAAAGAGTGAATTTATAAATTGTTGACATAACTATTCATACATCTTTTATTAAAGCAAAAACTTATTTTAGCTTCTCTAAGCCTCAGTTTCAATTTTTTAATATAAAAATCATGATACTTATTCTAAAGTCCTTATGAGAAATAAATTAGTACATATAGAGTGCCTGCTAGTGTAATTCTACAATGTATTTTACTTGTTGAATTTGAAATTACCTAAATGTTAACATTAAATACTACTTTTTGATATTTTTATAATATATTCTTTTATCTCCAACCATTTCAAATAATTTTTGTTTATATATCAATTCATTTTCATCATACCATAGGGAAATATAGCAGTATATGTTCTGAATCTCATGTATGTGAATTTAAAGTATCCTTTAAATTTGTGTGTGTATCTAAATATAACATGTTGTGCATATATTTAAGACAGTAGGTCCTCTACTGTTTTATTACATCTATAAATGTTGCCTTTTCACTATTTAAACATTTTAGTGAGAAAATTAGGGAGAAAAAAATGTATCAGCCACTGTTCCTTGAGGCGTATCATTCAAAGATGATAGAAAAAGAACCACATGGTTTGTGGAATGCTGCAGCCTGAAACCAACCATTAACAAATCAATGCCTTTCAAACCCAAAGGGTCACTTGGTGGCGAAGGGGGAACACTACATTCTGCTTTTTCCAAGGATCTCAAGAGCAACACCCCATGGACCAATGTTTTCTTGGTGGCATCTTGTTAACTCATAAACCACAAGTTTTGTTCTTAAACTGTGGTTGAAAATTTTAGCAGAAACCTGTAAATGAGTAGCTTAGTGTCTTAAAACCATATATTTAGCCAAATGAAGGTGTGGCCCCATGTTGTTTCTCTTTAGATGCCCAAACTTTGAAGGCCAATGGTTGGGTCACTTTTAGGCATTTCTTACTAGTGTGTAGAGATTTCTTTCCTCCATTTTCTTCTCCCAAATATTATTTTCCTAGCTTGATGAAATAGGAGTCACCTTTTATATTTTCCATGTTTGAATTTGAAGGCTGTGGTGGTTGTTTTAATAACTCAAGAGTATTCACATTTCTACCCTGGAGCTATTCTAAAAAGAAACCACAGTTCCAGAAATAAGCAAAGCAAACAAAACAAAATAAACTAATGTTATGTCTTTTTGATTGCAGGTAGTAAAGTTACTGGTAAAACAATGTTTGGCTCTGTGAAGATATTTTCCCCTGCCTTTAAAATGTAAGTATAATTAGATATTTCTTCTCAGTTTTATTTTGGCACCCTCTGAATGTAAATGGTAGGTCAGAAGGAGCGACTGAATGAAGAGACCAGGAGTGCTGGGAGACCCCTCCTGTTTGCCTCCTATTCTGGGCTCAGGAGTGGCTCATTCTATTGGCCCATCCATTTTCCTGGTCCTTCTTTGAATCTCAGCAGAAATAACACCAATGTATGGGCTTCCATCTTTCCATTTCTTATTCTTTCTGAGTGCCCAGTGACTCTAGAGCTTCTTGCTTTTATCATGTTACTGAAGACTAATAAAAATGAGTCGTTCATTTGTTTAGTCATTCAACAAGTATCTAGAGATCACCAACTATGAATATGGTCACAGAGTTCTAGGCTGACATTCAAGGACATAAAAAGAAATAAAGGATGCTATCTGGAACTTACCATCTAGAGAAAAAATATTAAATAGACACAATTCAAAATTATATCACAACACAAATGCATGAGTTAGTTGAGAAAGTGCTGGCCTATGGACACCATTTTGTCCAACAGGTTGAACTCGGGCATGGTCTGTCTGACAGGTGTAGAAACCCAAGTGTCTGGAAGGGAAGGTCCAAATTTTGTGAGGTATCATTTGTTTTCAAGGAACAAAAATTTTCTCAAGCTACCTCAATAAAAGGGAGCTGTAGAGCAACATAGCAAAACTGGAATGTTGGGGGCAGCCTGCCTGTCTCCCTGACTCAATCTCTGTCTCTCCATAAAGTTATTTCTCTTCCTCTGTCTGTTCTGTTCACTTCACTGCAAGCCATCTTGCTCCAAAAGATTCTTGGTTGCTGTTCTTCCTTCTGTAAAGCTTGCATGTACCTCATTTGCCCAAAACCTACCTCAGTTCCAACACTGGACATGCATATAACATAGACTCATGAGTTGTAATGACACCAATCTATGATTTTGTGTTTCTTTTCCAGAAGTGCTCAAAACAAAGATATAAGAACCTTTGGGCAGGAATTATAAAGGCAGGATGTAGGATGATTGTGGTGAAAGCAAATGGAAGCAAGGACATTACGGAGAGAAAGGGTTTTTACTAATAGGATCAAAGCTGTATCCAGGACCTCAAAAGGAAAAAAAAAACATTAGGAAAAAGAAGAAAGTCCAGAGATTGGATTAGAGATGTTGAATCAATGAATGCATTTAGTTTTTATTTGCCCTTGACTTCCCTTTATAATTAGCCCCACACAAGCTACGTGTTCTTGCCACGTTACTGCAGATAGTTGATATGTAAAAAAGAACTTCTCAGGGAAATAATCTGTCTTTGAGACACTGGGGTGGAGTGGGAGCTAGGAAGTATCAAGATGGCAATTGTAGAGCTTGCGTAGGAGTAGATGGCTTTATTTTTAGTTAATGCAGTGATGGGAAGGAGCATATCCAGTTGTCTTGAAGGTGAGTAGTGCTGAAGGTACTATTCTGAGAAGCAATTGTCCTTTTTGTCTGGCTATTGGTTTAAGAATGGTCAGCTAAGGACACTGAATTTTAATCTGGTAGGTAAAAAAGTGTTTATAAATAAAAGTATGGACTTTGGGCTGACTTAAGATAGCTGAGGAGTCTTTATAGATGGCAGATGTCAATTTTGAGCATAAATTTCTGTAGCTTCTGTGCTGATTTTATTCCCTAGTAAAGTAGAAACATGGTAATTTTAAAAAAGTACCAGAGGCCATACATACGAGTTCTCTCTCTCTCTCTCTCTCTGTCTCTCTCCCTCTCTCTGTCTCTCTCTCTCTCTAGCACGTGCGCGCGTGCGCGCGCACACACACACACACACACACACACACACACACACACACCCCTCTGACGTCTACACTTATTTCCCATAGGTTTTCTGGATATCTGATCACCAGGAATGCCGATATATGTCTTGAACTAGGAGGCCAAGTAAGCACTAAGAAAGCTGCTTCTGGGTTCAAGGCAACGGTGCTAAAGCATCGCTTTTCAGAAAAAGATGACTGTGGAGTTTATATCACAGAAGGACATAGCATCCTGGAATATTGAGGATGTAACAGCTGAATATATTAATATTGAAGAGATGATTATATGCCTATTAATAACTTGACTATGATTTGTGCCAAGGAAGCTGAGCTAATATTTTTCAGAAGAGTCAAGAACTAGATTTCAAAGGTAAACTAAGAATATAATAAAAAATAGATTATCTCACAGTTGTCTACATATGTTTGGCATAGCATCTCAGTGGCTATGACTCTTGAATTAAGTTCAGAAATAGTATTCCAGAATATATTTGTCCATAACCATTCTTTATGCCTTTTTATTGAGGTAATATTTATCTTACATAAAGTCAACCATTTAAAGTATTCAATTCAATTTAATATATTTAGTTTCTATATTGCATGATATAATCATACAATTTCATAAATAGTAACTCACTGAAAACCTAACTCTTTATATGATTTAATGTATTGGGATTTTTGAGGAGTGACTCAGTGATTAATAGCTCTAACTTAAGTAGAACAAATTAAGAAATAAAATCTAATGAATGGTATATGCAGGGCAGCCTTCATAGTTTTCAGGGCCCACTACAAAATGAAAATGTTAGCCCCTTGTTTAATAGTTATTAAGAATTTCAAGACAGAGAGCCAAGCATTAAACTAAGTCCAGGGACCTGTAGCACAGGGACCTTCCAAGCACGGGGCCCTTTGTGACTGCTCAGGCTGCCAGCCCCGGGTATGGAAGCCTAAAAATCCATTTTGTTCCTAGTGAAGCTAATGCAGGAGAATGTGTGTGAGTTAAAGGGGCCTGCTAACTCAGACCTACTCTGCGGGCGACTGACCAGTACCATATTTCTCTAATCGGTAGTCCAACTCTGACTGTATGTTTAAAAGAGCAGTAAATTATAAATCTGGTACTATATCAAACTGTTACGTGATGATATATCATAGATAATTGTGTCATTAAAGCAAATTCTGGGTAATGTCATTGAATCTCCTCTTGCCTATATTTTGCATATTCTATGTTCTTTTAACTTTTACAAACAGATTTGCTGCTGAGTCATGGCCACCAGATGTCCCAGGAGATGTAGCCTCACCCTCCCTCTCCACACACTAGGAATAGCACAGACCGTGGCCATGTGCACTTATCCCACACCAGCGAGAACTGGCCTTCAACCTTGTACTAAAGAGGCCACCCCCAGTGATGAGAAGGGGCTTGTCCTTCATGGCCATTTATTTTTGGCTTTTCATCTGAGAAGACACAAGTGAAGGACACAATTAGTGTCAACAATGGTGGGGTGTGTTTATTTTTTCATGGTGTGGACACCCAACTTCTGGATCTAGTCTTGAGGTTCTTGCTTAAGTGACCACCCAATGGTTTCATTCTTTTTAGTCTTTGCTGTCCTGGAGGAGTAAGTACTAAAAAAATAAGGGTTGTGACATGCTGGAAATATGGCATGTTATAAAGAGTACAAAATACGGTTATGTGAACCACCCCTGTGCACAATGCATTCAAATTTCTCACATTGAATAAATTGCTAGTTGCCCTATGTGGTGAATAGTTGCAGACACAGCCTGGAGACTTGCAGAATCCAATCAGACATTCTGATATTAAAAATTGTGTGCTTTCAACAAATTAGGGAAAAGGGAAAGAATTCAGAGTTCTATTAAAGAGTTTAAGCCAGTGGATAGAAAGACATTTACATATCTTAAGAGTCAATGAAATACAAACTTCAATTAAGCGTGTAGCCACTGAATGAGGGTTTCATACTAACTATACTTGAAAATTGGGAATAAAATGATTCAAATCTAAGGGAATAGGTAATGTATCCAGCTTTTCCTTTATGTTTGGAGTCAATGATACAGCAGCTATAAAAAAGCTCATCTGTCTGTCTCAAACAAGGATCTATTGCCATCCTGACAGATATCATTGTCACTTAAACAAATCAAACAAATCAAAATGCTGAGAAAAAAACATAACAATATTTTCATAGAAAAAAACTCAAAATTATTTGGAGTGGCATAATTGTTCATTATTAAAGAGAGTATACATATTTTAAACTTGGGAAGATTTCCTGATTTCCCCCCTTCCCCCCTCCACTCAGCACCCCCTGCTCCCTCAGCCAATCCTTCCACCATTGTTCATATCCATGCGTTATGTGTACAAGTTATTTGCCTACTCCATTTCCTATACTGTACTTTACATCCCCATGGCTATTCTGTAACTTCCTATTTGTACTTCTTTTCTGACTATATTTTATTGATTGTGCTATTACAGGTTTCCCAATTTTTCCCCTTTTGTCTCCCCTCCAGTCTGCATCCCCCAACCCTCCAACATCCCCCACCCCTTAGTTCATGTCCATGGGTTGTACATATAAGGTCTTTGAGTCCTCTGTTTCCTATACATTTTTGACCTCTCCCCATCTATTTAATGCCTACCAATTATGCTTCTTCTTCCCTGTACCTTCCCCGCTATTCCTCCCCTCCCCATCCCCACTGAAACCCTTCCATGTGATCTCCATTTCTCTGATTCTGTTCCTGTTCTAGTTCTTTGCTTAGTTTTTGTTGTTTTTCTTCCTTTTATTTTTTTTTTTTAGGTTCATTTGTTGATAGTTGTGAGTTGTCATTTTACTGTTCATAGTTTTAATCTTCCTTTTCTTTGATAAATCCTTTAACATTTCATATAGTAATGCCTTTGTGATGATGAACTCCTTTAACTTGACCTTATCTGGGAAGCACTTTATCTACACTTCCATTCTAAATGAAAGCTTTGTTGTATAGAGTATTGTTGGATGTAGGTCCTTCCCTTTCATGACTTCAAATACTTCTTCCCAGCCTCTTCTTGACTGCAAGGCTACTTTTGAGAAATCAGCTGATAGTCTTATGGAAACTCCTTTGTAGGTAACTCTTTCCTCTTGCTGCTTTTAAGTTTCTCTCTTTGTTTTTAATATTGGGTAACAGTGATGATGTGCTTTGGTTTCTTCCTCTTTGGTTCCAACTTCTTTGGGACTTTTTGAGCTTCCTGGACGTCTATTTCCTTCACCAGATTGGGGGAGTTTTCCTTCATTATTTGTTCAAATAAGTTTTCAATTTCTTGGTCTTCCTCTTCTCCTCCTGGCACCCCTATAATTCAGATATTGGAATGTTTCAGGTTGTTCCAGAGATTGCTCAGCCTCTCTTCATTTTTTTTGTATTCTTGTTTTCATCTTGTTCCTGTTCAGTGTTTATTTCTTTCCTTTCTTCCAGATCATTGCTTTGAGTCCTGTTACTGTTGGTTCCCTGAATATTTTGCTTTATTTTATTTTGGATATCTTTCATTTGTTTTTTTCATTTTTCGACCACGCTCAATAAGTTCTGTGAGCATTTTGATTACTAGAGCTTTAAATTCTCCATCAGATAGATTGGCCATCTCCTCATCACTTAGCTCTCTTTCTGAGGTTTTGCTCTGTTCTTTCATTTTGGCCCTAATTCTTTGTTTGGGGCCCCTGTTAAGTTATATATAGGTGGGGCCTTAAGTATTCACCTGGGCAGGGCAAACCTCCTTACTGCGTTGCTGTGCTGCCTGTGGGGGAGGGGCCAGAGAGGGAACAATGCAGCTCGCCTCATCTCTAGCATACTTTTCAATGAACTCTTGTGTGAGACTAGGAATTTCTCCCACTGTGGCAACCACCGTAGTTCACAGCCACCTCTGAGTCTCAGTTTCCTCTTAAGTCAGCCTCTCCCACGCAGCCTGCCTCCTTCCTGCAGCCAGCCTCATTCTCACAGTGCAGCTCCTCACCGTGGTTTCCCTCTGTCCACCGCCTTACTGGTCCATTTGTTCTGTTTGACTATTTCTTTAATTCCTTGGTTATCAGAGTTCCATGCAGTTTGATTTTCTGGCACTTCTGGTTGTTTATTGAGTTTAGATTGGTTGTTATCCCCCTTTTGGTTTGTGAGGAAGGGAAGGGTTTCTACCTTTGCCTCCATCTTGGCCAGAACTCTCACATTTCCTATTGTACTTCTTAATCCCCTCACCTCTTCATCCATTCTCCCCTTTTCCCCTCCCATCTGGCAAGCTTCCGGTAACTAACTTATTTTCTCTTGCTTTTAAGAGTCTCTCTTTATCTTTAACCTTCAGCCATTTAATAATGATGTGTTTGGAATGGGCCTCTATGCATCCACTCCCTGCACTTCCTGGACTTGATTGTCTATTTCCTTCATCAAATTAGGCAAGGTTCCTTTCACAAATTTTTCAGAGAGATTTCTAATTTCTCGATCTTTCTCTCCTCCTTCTGCACTCCTATGAGGTGAATGTTGGAATATTTGAAGTTGTCCTGGAGACTGCTTATACAATCTTCATTATTTTGACTTTTTAAAAAAATATATTTTATTGATTATGCCATTACAATTGTCCCATTTCCCCCCCTTCATTCCCCTCCACCCTGCCAACCCCCTCCCACCCACACTCCCCCTCTTTAGTTCATGTCCATGTATCATAAGTTCTTTAGCTTCTACATTTCCCACACTACTCTTGCCCTCTCCCTGTCTATTTTCTCCCCACCGTCTATGCTACTTATTCTCTGTACCTTCTCCCCCCACCCCTCCTACTCCCCTGTTGCTAACCTTCCACATGACCTCCATTTCTGTGGCTCTGCTCCTGTTTTAGGTGACCACTTAGTCTGCTTTTGTTTTAAGTGTGGTTGTTAATAACTGTGAGTTTACTGTCCTTTTACTCTTCATATTTTTTATCTTCTTTTTCTTAGATAAGTCCCTTTAATATTTCATATAATAAGGGCTTAGTGATGATAAACAACTTGAACCTCAACTTATCTGAGAAGCACTTTATCTGCCCTTCTATTCTAAATGAAAGCTTTGCTGGATAGAGCAATCTTGGATGTAGGTTCTTGCCTTTCATAACTTGGAATAATTCTTTACAGCCCCTTCTTGCCTGTAAGGTCTCTTCAGAGAAACCAGCTGACAGTTTGATGGGAATTCCTTTGTAGGTAACTGTCCCCTTATCTCTTGCTGCTTCTAGAATTCTCCCCTTCATTTTAATCTTGGCTAATGTAATGATGATGTGCCTTGGTGTGTTCCTCCTTGGGTCCACCTTCTTTGGGACTCTCTGAGCTTCCTGGACTTCCTGGAAGTCTATTTCCTTTGCCAGATTGGGGAAGTTCTCCTTTAATATTCATTCAAATAAGTTTTCCACTTGTTGCTCTTCTTCTTCCCCTTCTGGTACTTCTATAATTTGGATGTTGGAATGTTTAAAGATGTCCTGGAGGTT
>PVKM010027208.1:0-18899 GCA_004027735.1 Carollia perspicillata | reverse complement strand
CCACTGCAGCCAGGGTGAGCGGCTCAAAGTACTGGGCCATCTGAGACACCTGAGGCAAAGTGTTGGAATGCATGGAGGTCAGCTGGGCCAGGTACTCTCTTCAGCCCTACCCCCCAGGAATCCCCTCTTATCTCCAGATACCTTGTGTCCCAGCTGGGAGGCTTCAGCCCGGGCAGCACTGGCCAGAGGCTCAATTAGATGGGAGATTTCCTGCACCGCGGTGAGCATCTGAGTATGCAAGGCCTGAGGAAGAAGCAGACATTAGCCCTGTGACCTGGAATAAGACCCTCTGCTCCCACAGGACCCCACACTTCCTTCCACACCAAACCAACGAACGCCCTTGGCATGTTCCAGAAGTCCCTCTGAAGCCCATTCCCGTCTTCCAGACTGCCCTCTCTCTTTCGGGATACAACCTTGTACGTAACCTCCTTCCCCCTTACCTCTTGAGAGATTCCCTCACGGGGAGCAAGCTGCTGGCTGACCGCAGCGAGGGAGGCCTGGTCTAGGTCCCGCAGACAGCTGTTCAGAGCTGCAATGGCCGCCTCACACTCCAGCTGGCCTGGAGCCTTGTCCCTGCAGATACATCACAGGCTCCAACACCGAGAACATCCCCTTGGAACAAAGCCAGCCCATCTATCCCGTGTCCCCCAAATCTCGGACAACAGGGTCTTCCCACACCGTCCTATCTCCTTGCACCTATGCACCTGCCCCTCCATCCTGCCACAGGTTATGTCCCCCCGTTACCCGGCTTCTCCACATCCCCTCAGTACCTCATGCTTGTAATAAGCTTCTTAATGGAGTCTGAGACCGTGCGGGAGTGGCCGGCCAGCACCGACCAGCGCGGCGGGTCCCGGGGATTGACTGCCAGGGCTCGGGCCGTCTGGATGAGTCCCCCGGCGCTCTCCAGCATCGTCTTGGCAGAGCTCACAATGGGCTCCATGGCGGCCCGGCCCTGGGGAGAGAGGCGGAGGGGGGTGAGTCTCACAGCCCCCAGGGAGATGGGGCAGCTGCTGGCCCGCCACTCCTCCCTCCGCATTCGCCGCCTCACCTCAGGGCTGATCTGGGCAGGAATGCTGGCGAACTCAGGGTTGGATGCAAAGGCACTCAGGTTGTCCACCGCCTCCAGCAGCGGGGCTGTGGCTGCTTGGCACTGGGCGCGGTTCTCCTCGGTGAAGGCTCCATCCAGCGCCTGCCGGTGGGTGACAGAGAGGCCCTCAGGATGGACCACGGGCGAAGCAGGTGAAGCCCAAGTCTCCATCCTGGGCTTGGAGGTGCGGGGACAGGCCGGTGATGACCAGCATGGACAGGAAAGGGCTTAGGCTCAGGAAGGAATTTGGTAGAAGGTCTCGGGGAACAGTGTGCGGGGGGGTGTCTCAGGGGAGAGGGATTGGACAGGTCAGGGGAAGGCTGAGATTCAAACGCTGGGAACCTTGATGGTCTTGACAAGATTGGCTGTGCTGTTGGCCACCTCCTTGGCCGACTGTACAAACTGGCGCTTGGCGGTGGGGTTGGCGGTGCGAGCGGAGGCCAGGCGGCAGCTGTTGCACAGTGCGGAGGTGTGTTTGGCCACAATGGTGGCTGCGGAGAGCACCTGGAGAGACGGATGAGTGAAAAGGCATGAGGTGGGCAGGAGGGGAGTACACACACCCTGGGAGGGGTCTACGTTAGGTTGGGGGACGGATAGCGATACCTTTGGAAGTCTAACTAGGAAAGACAGGGTCGCCTGAAAAGTCAAATTTAGGAGGCAGAGAGACCCAAAGATGAGCAGGGTGTGTGTGTGGGGGGGAATGAAAGACGGACTCACTAACGGAGACATGCTAATGGTGTCAGGAGAGGAAGCTCAAACACCCATAGCAAGTCGTGAACTCAGGAGTCACTGAAAGAATGACGAGAACTGTGGCAAGAAGAGACAATTACCCAAAGAGAAGCTGCGGGTGGCAGGTGAGAGATGGCTCTCGCCCTCTCCTCCCCCACAGCCTGCGTCTCCCTCCTTCCCCACAGGGCCAGTCCTCCTGGCTTGGGACACTTCCCCAGACGTGCCCATGGTACCTGTTCCCTGGAGTTACCTGGGCCTGGGTGCAGCCAGGCTCCCCCAGACTCTGACAGGCCATCTGAATTGCCTGGTTCGCACGGGCAAACTGCGTGGGCTCCACCAGCCCCTGCTGTCCTGCTTGGCTGTTGGGGTCAGAGACACCAACCAGGTATGCAGCCTGGGGAGAGGGAAATTGGGGGGTGAGGAATAAAGAACATCCCTCAGGTAGGACTCAAACAGTGGTCGTGGGGACAGAGGAGAGTAGGGGTTAAGTTCAGTGACCAGGGTCTATGAGAGCGGAGGCATTAACGAACCAGACAAACTAGGTACTAACAAACTAAAGAAGTTATCAATAATTTCATCAAAATGGTTAATTATTAGCCAATTAAACCATGTCTAATAAGTCATTAACGAATTAAGTTAAAGGCATCAACAAACTGTAGCGGCACCACAGAAAGCTCCCCAGCCCATGCCTGGCACACAATCTCTTCTAGAGACGCGGCTCTGATACCACGAAGGCCGTCAGGCTGATGGATGCTCACGGCACCCCCAAGATGTAGGCACTTGGAAAGAGGAAAGGGGAATCTGTGCAATAGTTGCCCATTTCTTTTTATGATTGAAAGTCCACCATAAGGTCCGATTCATACTTCACCACATGATGGCTTTGCTTTTTCCTCTTTTTGCTCTCCCAGAAATAAGTAAGCCACGTAGAGCAGGCCACCAGACAGGAAAAGGACAATGGGAGGGAGGGGAGATTAAGGAAGCTGGATGGCAGGCTTTCAGGGAAGCAGTCTGTGATGGTAAACTCTCAAGCCAGTATTAGGAATTCATATACTAAAGCAAAATACTCTCAGAGCTGATAGTTGTTTTATATGCTATAATGTAGAAAAAAGCAAAGTTAAGGGGTAACTCAGGTAACTGGAAATTTAGTCACTGGTATTACTTTAATAAAGTAATAATTATGTGAAAAAATTAGTCCACACCAAGAAAGCCAGGGCTGGAAAAGGCCCACAGCTTGGACAGTGTAAGCGTGGCCCTAAGTGCCAGGGTCTGGGCTGACAGCGATCAGAACTGCTGGTGCTCCTGATTACTGACACATAGCTGTACACCAGGGGAATAAAGAACCCGTTTCCACGTAGCAGGCTTTGCAAACACAATGTGAGTGCCAGGCTGACAGGAGGTGCGGACGGAAAGGCGGGGCATTCCAGGAACCATCGGGAATAACCTGGGCAGCCGCCTCGGTGAAGCCACAGAGAGCCTTGGAAGCCGTGGCAATGGCCTCTCCAAACTCCGGCAGGTTTCCGTTCTTGGCATTTTGGGAGATGCCAGTCATGGCCTCACCCAGTACCTAAGGAACAGAGGGGATCAGGAGGGTCAGGTCCTGCCATCGGTGGGGTGGAGCAGCCCCTGGTTAGCTCCATCGTCCCGCTCTCTGCCCTCCTGGGTTCCCAGCTGCACTCACCTTTGAGTTCTCCATTACGCTGTCCAGGCAGCCAAAGTAGGACATGTCATTGATGGGCTGGACTGGGTTCTCCAGGAGTTCCCGGACCGTCTGTGCGGGTGGAGTGCAAAGTAAGACACCTCCCTCACCCCAAACCCACAACGCCTTCCTCAAACTCAACCATACAAAGTGCCCACCTCCAATTCTCTCAGGGCATTATCACATTCTTTCTGGCCCGGTGCCTGCTGGGTGCACATGGTGATGAGCTGGTTGATGCTGTCAGTCACTGCCCTGGGAGGGACAGGAAGTTGAGAGAATGGGCGCACAGGTCACCATTCCCAGGCCCTAGATACATGGGGAGTCTCTAGCTATTTCCCCTTGCACGGAACCACCTGTAATCCTGGGACACCTCATGAAATGCCCCTTCCCTGGTCTCTCCAATGGTACTGGGCTGCACTTCCCAGCCCCTGCTTACCGGGCAGCTGCAGCCAGCTGACTCTTGAGGTTGGGGGAAGCTGGGTCTGTGGACAGGGCCTTGGCGGCCAGAAGAAGTTTGCTTGAAGACATGGAGATGCCCTTCAAGTTGGATACAACCTGGGCCCGGTCCTCCTGGCTCTGTTAAGGGTGAGAAAGTCAACATAGTGTCCAGTCCCTTCTTACCTGTCTTTAAAGGGGATCTTCTGTCCCGGACACTCAAGTACTGCTAGATACAGGCGAGAGGAGGAGGCCAGGAGCAGAGCTCCATGGTCACGAAGGTGCCTCCTATCTAAACCTTGAACCAGACCCTGTGCCTCTTCATACCGGAGCCTGTCCTGCCATCTCCACGCCGGCTTCCAGAAAGGTGCTGAAGTCCTGTCCAAAGCGACCTGAAGCTCGAGCCAGGTCCTGAGGGGTTCCCCGAGAGGCCTGCACCAGTTCTGTGGCTGCCTGATTCAGCCCAGCAGCAGCTTCATTCAACCGGCTCTGAGCTTCTTGAAATGTCCCGGTGCTGGGGGGAAGCTGTGGGGTCAGTGAGAAAGTCAGATGCGAGAATATGAGGAAGGACTTGCTAAAGGAGCGCTGGGACATGGGCCTGGAGCCTGGAAGGGAATGATGAAAGGGGATGCATCTGAGGAGCCGGGCTCAAGGAGAGGTTGGCGCTCTTCAGTGACTATGTTCCTCCCACGCCCGAGTCCTCCTACCGAGTCGCTGAGGAGTCGCTTGCTGGCATCGCCCACGGCTCTCAGGGCATTATCCACATCTCGCTGGCCAGGCAGGCAGCTGACGCAGCGGTTCAGTGCCTGGGTCACCGCTTTAGCCACCTGAGGTAGAAAGGAGATGGGGCGTTGCCAAAATGGAAGACAGTTTGGGAGATTCCCTCCTCCACCCACAGGGCACGGGAGATCACTGCTCCACTGCCCCAAAAGTAAAAAGGGAATGCGGGTGTTGTAGCCAAGCAGGCTGAAATTACGGTGTCCAGTGAGAGCGCTCAAACTTCCCCAAACCTGGTGTTTGGCTGGGCCTCTGCCACAGTCTAACTGAGATACTGCTATTGGGACAGAGAGAAAAGGTGGGCCCCAGGGAGCAGAGCCTGAGAGTGACCTGAGAAGCTGTTCCCGTCAGTGCACATGAGCTTTGCCCGCACTGGAGCAGGCCTTCTGATGGGATCTGGGGGAGAGGGAGGAAGGGGCCCCTCCCCAATACCTGACCTGGGCGAGCCGCTGCTGGCTCTCAGGGTCCCCTGGATGGCTGGTTGCCTTTTTTGCCTCCTCGATGAGGCTGCTGGCCTTGTCCAGCACATCGCTGGCTGTGTCAAGCACAATGGCCTGCACTGCAGGATCTGATGTCAGGGCGGCTACGCCCCTAGCGGCCTGGGCCAGTGACCGAAGCCCACCTGCCACGTCCCGCGCTGCAATACCTGGGGACACAGGAGAGGAAGGAAGGGGAAGAAGGCACTTTCGTCACCACTGGCCCTGATCCCAGTGGTTTCCTGTCAGGCCCTGTCCCTCATCCACCTCACCATACCCACATACCTGCATAATTCTCATTGCCCTGGGCAACCTCCCCCAGCAGCTGGGCGATGGCGGAGCTCACTGCTTTGGTGCTGTTGCCTAGGTCCTGGGCACATTTCTCCATCTGGGGAGACAGGGGGAGTCTCAGGGCGGGGCCCAGGTACAGGAGAAACTGGGAAAAGGAACTTGAAAAGCTGCTTGAGGACAGCTGGCAGTTTTACATGAGGTTTGGGGCAGCTCTGGGGCATAGGTGGGAAGAAAGGCCTCAGGGTTTAAGTAAGAATGAGCTCTTGCCCTGGCTGGTGTGCCTCAGCTGGCTGGAGCACCGTTCTCTAAACTGAAAGGTCATGGGTTCCATTCCCAGTCAAGGCACATGCCTAGGTTGTGAGTTGGGTCTCTGATCACGTATGAAAGGCAACCAATCGATGTTTCACACGTGGACGTTTTTCTCCCTCTTTCTCCCTCCCTTCCCCTATCTCTACAATCACTAAGCATGTCCTGAAGTGCGGATTTAAAAAAAAGAATGAGCTCTTAAGAATACTTACCGTCTCCCCAGGTAAGGGTTTAAGCTTGCCATCTCGAGCGGCGGCCTTCACCTCCTGCAGGTCTCTCTCTAGGTTCTGCACCACACTCAGGGCAGAATCCATCTCCAGAGGCCCACATGCTTCCTGAGCCTACAGTGATATGGGAATTTGGGGTGTAGGAGGCACTGCTACGTCCTCCTGATGCCTCAGGTTAGGGGATTCACCTGTTTCAGGTCATTCTGCAGACTCCCCATTATCCCAGGACTCCGCCCTCATCTTGCAAAAAGAAAGGTGGCTCCCATACCTTCTGGGCAGCAGTGCGGAGCTCGGCCAGTGCGGTGCCAAGGTTTTTAGCACACTGACTCAGCTGCATGGCCGAAGCTTGGTCCTGAATTGTGGGCACCGAGGCCTTCGCAGCTGCCACCATCTTCCCACCTGGCTGTTGGGGAACAGGCAGGCAGATGAAGGACGTCATCCTCGCTCTGGGCTTCGTACAGGAGCTAATGCCAGGCAGGACGTCGCGAGCACTGGGGCTCAGGACTGGGACAGAGGCTCTTGGTGGAGATTTACATGCTGGGAGCTCTAGGGGACTTGGGAGAGCAGGACAAGTCTGGTCTGAGGGGTGGGTAAGGGTGTCTTGCCTGAAGGAAGCTCTGGCTGGCAGCAATGAGGGCTAGCTGGGCACTGGGACTGTCCGGCTGAGCTTGGCTCCCTCGGACACCCTGCACCAGCAGTGGGATCTGCTCTGCCACGGCCTGCAGATGAGAACGTCATGAGAGTCACTCCCCACCGCCAGCCGGGGGGAAGTCCCTCCCCTCCCACGCCTCCTCCCACACACTTCCTGGAACCGCACCTTGCAGCTCTGCACCAGCAGGGGCTGGGG
Source organism: Carollia perspicillata (assembly GCA_004027735.1). Taxonomy (NCBI): domain Eukaryota; kingdom Metazoa; phylum Chordata; class Mammalia; order Chiroptera; family Phyllostomidae; genus Carollia; species Carollia perspicillata. The sequence goes on along the minus strand of PVKM010027208.1, from coordinate 12,028 downwards.
GCCCGCAGAGACCTTGGGGGTGGAGGCTGCATGTTGGGCCGCGGCGATGGTCTGCGTAGCGGAGGCTGCAGCCTGCTTGGCTGCGTGCTGTGAGGACAGAGTAGTCAGGACAAGCCCCGGGCATTCCCAAACCCAGTCCCTGGCTGACCCTGCCCACGCCATCCTCCAAGGAAATAGTAAGGGACCCTTTCTCCACACGTCCCTCTGAGTTTCAGTCCCCCGACAGCACCCACACTCTCTTGCTCCTGGTTTGTCCCCCAGCCTCACCTCCAGGCGCTGCACCAGCTTTTTCTTGATGGCATTCTGCGCGGCCACGTTAGTCGCCATGCGCAGGCCCTCGGCTGCCTCCCGCAGCCGCTGCTGCTGCTCTTCGCTGTCAGGGTGGGCGGCTGCTCCCTGAGAGGCGGGGAGACAGGCAGTCATGGCCCGGCACCCCTGCGGACCCTCCGTGAGCTCTGCTCCGACCTCTCCAGACTCAGGCCTGTCTCCCGGAGCCACCTCTACTATCCCCACTGACAGGTAATGACCACTGACATGGGCACCTCAGGCAGGTGAATGGGAAACCGTGGGTGGACCCTGGCTACCCTTTGGGATGCTAAAATCCCTTCTGTAGGTGGGCCAGTTTCTTGTCCTCTTTGGGGAAGGGGCCATGTTTCTCCCCCAGCTCCCCAAAAAATACCACTGGCAAACCGGGGGTGAGCTGGACTCCCTGGACCAAGGAGGATGCAGTTTAGGGCAGGGATTTCAGGGATACCACAAAGCAGGGGACCTGACTGCTCCTGCAAACAGAAACACCCCAGAGCCCAGGGGACCTGGGAGTTTTTTGGTTTCTTCCTGATGGTCCTCTGCACCCTGTCCCTGTGTCCCACTGCCCTGTCTCTACAGTACTAGCGGCAGAGGCCCTGGGACTGCAGGCCCAGGTGCATTCACAGGAGAGACCAGGAAGCAGAGGGACCCCAGGCTGGTGGTCGCAGGAAAGTGGGGAAAATAAAGAACAGCAGACCTTGGACTTAGAGATAGAAAAAGGGTAGGGTTGCCAGTCAGTGAGGACTCCGGGAATCACACTGGCTGCAAGCCCGGGCCACTGCCCACTGGCGACTTAGGGACACATTCACTTCTGAAGTGCTCCTGTATTTGTTGTCTTGTATTTTCTGCTTCGCCCGCATCTGCCCCATCTGAGGGTGACCACTGGGCTGGGCTGCCTCCTTTCAGGGCCCAGTCTGGGAGTCTGCACTGAAGTCTCTGTACCTTGGCGGCCTCCACCATCTTGGCTGTGGCATCAGCCAGGATCTTGGCGGCGCTTAATAGCTTGCGGGAGTTCTCCAGATCGCTCTCCCCTTCGGCGTCAGCCTTGATGGCGTTGACCAGGTCAGAGGTGGCTTGGGCCAGGATTCGGGCCTGTCGCACCATCTCACCTGAGGGGACAGGGCACAACCAGGTGAGGAAGCCAGAGTCAAGGAGAGGGTGCCAGGGATGCGGGAAATGGCACAGACGAGGCAGAGGTGAGGCTTTTCGTGACAGTAGAGAGACCAGGAGAAAATTTTCGCGTGACTTCCTTGGAGTTATTATTTTCTAGGTTTAGGATCTTGAAGAGAAACATTTCCTGGTGGGCTTTGATGGGTATTTTCAGCAAAGTCTTGAGAGGGTGAGACACGTTTTGTAAAGGCTTTTGGGGGTGATGGGGTGGAGTGGAGTGGGGACGGTTAGCTCCTACTAAGGCTACCTCCCACCAGTTTTTCCATACACTGATATATTTTCTCAATGTGCCACAGAAGGCAGGGCAGGGGCATATTCCTACGTTACAGAAGGGAGACCCAGTCTCCTCCGCTGGATCCTTACGGGGAGGGGGCAGGCCTGCAAAGAAAGGTCCAGCGGGCCTGGCGAGCCTCACCGGGGTTCTCCGCCATCCCATGGGTGAAGTCCTTACCAGCATCGCCCATGGAGCTGAAGATGTTCTCGGTGACTGTAAGGATGGTGTCGGTGGCCTGGTCATAACGGCCAGCAGGCCCTGCCCCGGTGGCATGGGCCCGCACGTGCTGCAGCAGCTCATTCAGGGCCTGCGTGACAGCCGTGGCTGCGGCTCCCACCCCCCGCAATAGCTGCCCATCCTCTGTCGCTGCCTGGGAGGCAGACACACAGCCCTCCACGGCTTTGGCTACGAGTCGTCCGGCCTCCACCAACTGCTCCTGGCAGACAGGTGAGCTGATTGTAGGTGCCACCACCTGTGGGCAAACTGAGTGTCACAGACGTAGGTGAGGGAAAGGAGTCATCAGGCGAGATGTCGCTGGCATTCACAGCAGTCGCTGTGTTAGGGAATGAGGCCGCAGGAGCCAAAGAGATAGAACAAGAGGCTCCTGTGCAGGTGGCAGCATCACCCCTCAGCACAGGCTAGAGCCACCTTTGGGACTCACCTTGGTACAGGCCACCAGCTGGGAGGTGGACAGGGCGCACTGTGTTGCTGCAGCGATAACCTGGGTCTGAAGCCCCGAGTCCTCTGTCCGCTGGGCCACACTCTTGGCCTTGAGAACCAGGGCAGCCGCAGCACTTGCCACGGCCTTGGCTAGTTGCATGAGCACCTCCTGAGAGAAAGCAGCAGTCAGCATGGCCTGAGGCCAGGCTTGGGATCCCTGGACCCTTCTCAGAGGCGTAAGCTGGTTCATTATTCCCACTGATTCCAATCACAGGACAGTGTATGCAGAAGCAACCAGAACTACCCCGAACCCCTGGCTTGAGCACCCGGGAGGACAGAGCCCCACCACAGAACAGACCCACACCAAGAGAAACAGAGCCTACACCAAAGGGGGAGGTGTGCGAGGCGGATACACTCGGTCGGCCAGGGGAGGGAAGGGCAGCACTGTCACGGTGCGGTGGGGAGAGGGGCTCCTTTGGGGGCCCCTCCCATCTCCACCTTCTCTTCTCCATTTCCTCTCAGTCTTGGTTGGGACCAGTCTCCCTGGAGTCTGGGAAACGAGTCCCTGCACTGCCCTCTCTGACCCCATCTCCCCAGCCCCTCCTCCCCATCTCCCATCCTGCTCTCCCCAGGAGGTCAGGGGAGAGGTGCAGAAACGAGTGTATGCGGCTCAGAGGATGGAGCTGGGAAGGCCCAGGCCAGAGGCCGTTACCGTGGGGGGATCGGGGTGAGATCGAACCCCAGACCCTCTGGGTGCACACATCTGCGTGGGAAATCCAGGACGACGCGTCAGTGAGGGAAGTGGCATGGGGCGGGGAGGGGAAGCTAGGGGGGCAGTGCCCCGGGGTGGTGAGGTGTGAAGGACTGGAGGCGGTTTAAAATGTTCTCGAGTTAGGGCCAGGGCTACGTATGGGAAAGACAGGGAAACGATGACGGGTGGCTAAGACCATATTAACTGAGGGCCAAGAGTGAACCAGTAGGCTGAGTTTAGAATCAGAGGTTCTGAAGTCTCATCCCCTAAACATGAAGTGGAGGTTCCCAGTGTCATTCTTGGAAACAGGTTCAGGTAGGCTGGGAGTGGTCAGTTCATAGCAGGACTAGGAGCTAGATGCAGGATCAGAAGTCACCTCCTAGAAGCTGGGGTGCTGGGGGTTGGGTGAGTCACCAACCTGGAAGTGGGGGTCAGTATCACTTTCCCCAATTTGCTGCAACAGCTCCCCACTGGCCTGGCCCACGTTCCCAGCTGCTTGCAGCAGGTTCTGACGGGGCTGTGGAGAGTGAACACCAGTCAGAAGCTGCCCGATCCCTGCCCACAAGCCCAAGGGGCCTATGTGCCCACGGGTCCCACACTTCCATCTTGTGGATGGGACTGCCCCCTCTTCCTTGGGCTCGAACCCTCTGTCCTCCCTAGTGCCATCCCCGTGGCCCCCGACCTCAGCACTGGCGGGCTGGGCACTGCGCAGCAGTTCCGACACCGCCCCCGCCAGGCCCTTCGCGGCCTGCAGCAAGGGACGGCCACTGCCGCCTTCATCCTCCAGCAGGGCGGCGAGCAGCTTCACGCCACGGGACATCTCCGTCAGGTTGGAGGAGATGGTGGTGACTGCACAGCCCACCGCGGTGTAGTCTGTCTCTGCAGGGTCCCCTGAGGGCAGGAGGAGGAGAGGAGCATGTGTGAGGCACAGGGCAGACTAGACGACGGGCCAGGAGGAGGACAATCACAGGCAGTTAGTCACACACACATCCTGAGAAACACACACACAGTCCCATCCATGAGTCAAGGTGCAGTCACACCCAAGCCAGTCACACTCGTGCTTGCGCATGCTCGCCCGCCCTCCATCCCACCACACACGTGAGCTCGGCGTCCAGCCCACCTGCGGTCAGGTTCACCACGGAGGCAGTCCCGGCTGTGATGGCGTCTACCTGGGAGTGGATCTCATGCTTCGATTCATCCATCTTGTTCTTCCGCCAGGCCTTAGAGGCCTGAAAGAAAGAGAAACAACCCTCAGGGTCTGCCGTTCTGGGGAACCCCGACGGCGCTCCTTCGAGTCCCAGCTGCAGCACCGCTGCCCTCTCCTCCGTCCCACACTCACAGCGTCCTGGCCCAGAGGGGGCAGAGTGTCAAAGTCATCCAGCGTGGCCTGCGCCGCCTGCACAGCCTGCATGCTGGAGTTGATGGTCCCAGTGAGCGCCTGCTGGGCTGAAGTCTGCAAGGAGAGGTTTAAGAGGGAGCACTTAGAGGGAAGAGACGGTGAAGGAGAACCGGAAGCTGGGGAGGGGAGAACAAACAGGGATGGGGAGAAGCCTGCCTACCTTTTGGCTAGGCCCAAGTGAGGGGAGGGGAGGCCTAGTACTGTGGTGGCCGTGGGGGCACTCTTACCAACGGGGGCATGTGTCCTCGGTGCATCTGGCCACTGGTGATCTGCTGCTGGGCAGGTGGCATGCTGCCCACCTGGAAATTCTCAGGACCCGAGGCTCCGGAGCGCATGATGGCAGGCAGGGCCACCGAGCCATGCTCCACTTTGCCCACCCGGTTATACTGCTGCTGAAGGACTGTCGACCTGGAGAGGGGGCACGCCGAGGAGCACCCTGGTCTTCTTCTGCTCACCCCCTCCCACCAGCTCTTCCACCCTCGTAGGTCCTGGGATCTCGGGGGAGGGGGTCCGAGGTCTCCTCACAGCCTTCGACTCATTGGAGAACCCTGCTGAGGGTTCCACACCACCCCCCAACAGTCTTTGGAGGCAAGGCTCGCCCTCCCCGCCCCTGCACGGTGAGATCAGCCCTGTTCCCTTCGTACTTTTTGGGGGACACTGAGTCCTCTAGCATAGTAGACTCCTCATCTCCTTCCAGCCCGAAGTGGTCTTTGCTTTTTTTCTGTAGAAAGGAAAAAAGAACACGAGTGAGGGAAAGGCAGCCTGCCTCTTCTTTCCCCAATCAGCTGTTTTCCAGGACCTGGGTCCCCATTTCTGAAGGACTAGCTCGGGGAGCAGGGGAGGGAAGGGAGAGAACAGGCAATGGGGGGCGTGGGAGGGGGCAGGCGGTGTTCACCTTCTTAAGGATGATATCGATGTAGCCGGCAATGAGCTGAGCGATCTGCTCGCCCTCTGTTGTCTGTACTGAGTAGTAGCCGTCTTGGTAGTCCCCAAAGTCCTAGGGTGACAAGGTGGCGGCTTAGAGGAAAAGCTTAAATCTATGCAGGATGGAAAAGGGCAGGACGGGAGTCCCCAGGTTCAGACAATGAGGGTGTCTTCCCAAGCCGACAGCCCTCTAGGGCGCGCCCGCCTCATCCTGTTCCTCTATTTTCATCCATCTCCCATTTCTCTATTTCCCTCCTTGGAGGGGAATATTTTATTTCTGAGGAGTGGTCTTTATGCTACACATGCCATCTGGAAAATCTCTTTTCAGGATCATAAAATTAGGAGGACACTAACATTCTCCATTCAATGACCACACTCGAAAGCTGGCGCCAGTATTGACAAGGGAAAACCAGCGCTGACTAATTTCTGTCATTGGGGCACTTCCCCAAGTTGGTATCGGCTTTAACGCACAACACCAACACACAAAGCCGGAAGGGACAACTACAGGGTCTGGTTGCTGCGGGAATAGGGGAGGCATGTTTTCCTGCTCCCTTTTTCCTCTCTCTCCTCAAGTTTCCTGTGATCTCAGCTTAACGTCTACAGTTTTGTTCTGATTTTAAAGAACACGTTTCGTTTAAGCATCACTCAGCTCTGCAGGGCCTCCGTGACCCCGCAACAGTTCCGGAGTGCTGCTCCCTGTTTTCTGGAGTCGCAGTTGTGTGCCTGCCCCGAGGGAGGTGCCAAGACCTCGGCCGCTGCCCCTTCTCTGAAAAGTCCCAGCACTCTCCCGCGGAGCCCCCAGGCTCACCAGGGTGAAGCTCTTGGGAGAGGCGGCCCAGCGCTTGATGTTGGTGAGGTTCCATTCCTGGATCACCTCTTTGGTCTTCTCGTCCACTCGCATCACACACTCCTTAGTGATGCCCAGCAGCCTGGGCACCAGCTTGTTCTTTCCTTTCATCTTTTCCTGCGAGGCAGAGGTTATCGCTGGTGTTGTAGGCCAGAGGCCGAATGAGAAGTGAATGGTCAAAGCAGACCAAGACCACGAGGGGGTGCTGAGGTGGGCAGGAGCGCTCACTAAACAAGGGTGTCCGTCCGTGGTGGGCCCCCGACACAGCTACTTCAGGGAAAGGGAAAGGAGGCAAGTACAGAGTAGGGACGGAAGCGGTGGCGGAGAACTGACAAGGGGCAACTCTCGCAAGGCGGAGAACTGGACGCTCAGGGAATGCTGGGAAATGGGACAGAGGGCAGGGTTTGCCCTTCAAATGGGAAAGAGTAGAAGCGGAAACAAGGGCAGTAGGAAGGGCCCGTAACCCACCTTCACCAGGAAGAAGGAGACTCCGTATGTTTTGAGAGAACGGGCTAGCTTCACGTAGCGTACCTTGGCCTCAATCTCACTCATCTGCCCACAATTCTTGTGTGCCTTAGAGCATGAAACGAGGACAGACTTAGTAAAATATGGGGAGGATAACATCACAGACAAGGAGTCCAGGTGGGAGGTTAACTGGAATCGAAGAGCATTATGGGGACACAGGAGAGGGCAGGCAGTGCAGGGTATGAGAAACGAGGGGGTGAGGAGCTGGGGGCTGATAAAGGCTCTGCGAAAGCAAAGGTTCGAGGGATAAGGGACTTGCAGACATTCTGGAAATGTGAATGGACGGTTAGGAAGTAGACGGTCAAACAGAAAGCCTTTGGGGCTGAATATCCATATCCAGAGAGGGGATAACACCTTACATTTGTACAAAGACATATTTTTCACAGTAACTTCAGATGTACTATCTCATCTGACCCTCCCATCAACCCGAGGCAGGGCAGGCGCTGTTATTCCGTGTTAGAGGTCAACGGAAGAACACAATATTGAATCCCACAGCAAACGCGGTGACGGAGCTGCGACTAAAAGCCCAGGTCTTCTAGTTTCTTGGCGCAGGAGAGGTGGGGGAACAGCTTGGAGGGTGGAAGCAAAGTGGAAGCAGGCAGGAAAGGGGCGGGGTCTGTTTAGCTGGGAGGACTGAGCAGCAAAGCCCCCAGGTCACCTTAAGCACTCCTCCCTGTCCCCATTCACCTGGAAGATCTTCCGCTCTCCCTTCTGCTTCACGTACTCCTTGGGCAGGAAGTCCTTCAGGCTGCACCAGAAAAGGGAGGGTCAGCGTGGAGTGCACAGCAGCAGGGGCTTATGGGCCGCAGACTGTGGGCCCAGGGGTGTCAGGAAATGTCTAGGACAGTGTTATCTTCGGGGAGAAGGGAGACTCCGAGGGAACAGGGTCTGAACTGTCCCTCAAATAGAGGTGACAGCACTGGCTCGTGAATGCAGCCTGTGTCTCTCACTACAGGGAAGGGGACGGGGGGAACTTGACTTGGAGGCTCAGTCCCTGAGGGAAAGAGGGTCAGGAGCATTACTTCAGGGAACCAGGAGCAGGAAAAGCTCACTCGAAGGATGACCATGACCGTAGGGAGCTGAGAAAGCCACGCCAAACTCTACATTCTGAGAAATACCAGGGGATGAAGACCTGAGACTTTCTGAGCCTAATGTTCCCTCTGTGTAAAAATGTACGCTATTTCCCTCTGGCTACTGCAGTCAAATTCTTCAGAGAATCTCAAAAACATTACACGCTTGCTTCAGATGCAGGTAGCAGGGGCAGAGCTTTGAACTATTTTATATCCCACATGGGGCCGGTAAGGAGATAAATGGCTGATGGAAGCTAAGAAGGTACCCGTGTGAGTCAAACCCTGGTGCCTTGGGAGGGGAAATGAGGTGAGAAGGCCTGGGGTGGAGACAGGACCACTGGGGTCACACGGGCAGGCAGTCCTGGGCCCCGAGGGGCTGTGAGCTGAGTCACTCACTCGAGGAAGCCGGCCTTGTGCTTCTGCTCATTGTGGGGCCCGAACTGGATCTGACACTGGAAGCCGGCGAAGTCACAGGCCTTGTCAAAGGAGACGGGGTGGGAGCCATTCAGGATGTCGTCTCGTGCCTGGAGAACACGGGGGAAGAAGGCAAATGTGTGTTGGCAGAGCGATGCCGCTCACCGTTCCCCTCTTCCTACCTCCACCACCCCAGGCAAGGCCTCTGCACACCTGCACATAGAGAAGGTTCAGCTGTACAGGGTCCCGGGAGTCCACGTTCTGGTCCGAGTAGAAGAACTTCCTCCGCAGCAGGAGCGTCTCGTTCTCCTCCACTCCCTGTTCCCTCAGCGTGCGGCCGTGGTCCAGCCAGTTCACTGGGACACAGAGAGTCTGCTCAATCCCAAGCCTCCGTGGCTCCTGTGCTGTCTGGTTTCTGGCTTTTCGTTTGTTCATTTCTTCATTTCCTACCTTCTCTCACTACTAGGGTAAGTTCTGTGAGTGTAGGACTTTGTTTTATTACGGATGCATCCCCAGTGTCTAAAACAGTGCCTCGCAAAAGCAGGCGTCCAGTAAATAACGAGAAAATGGCTGCCCCCTGCCTCCCTGACCATTTCCAGTGCCCTGTTTTTTCCACTTCTGCTTACACTCGTCATCTGTGTGCAATTTCTGCTTTAGTTTCTCCATCTTCTTTTCGTCTCGCAGCAGTGTCTTGTCTTTTCGTAAGGTGCCTGTCACCTCTTCCTTTTTCTCTTCCATCAGCTCTCGAACCAGAGAATATTCATCATGGTTGGTGATACCTGGGGGGAGGGGGAGGGGAAGGGATAGGTACCAGCATCTTTTGCCAGAGATGGAGCCTCCCGGCCTGAGCCCTCAGCCACACCAAGACCTCTTACCAATGCGGGCACAGATGGTCATAAGCATGTCGGTGACAGTCTTAGAGTCATCCACCATGATAGTCTTCACAGTTCCGTCTAGCATGCGGATCTTCAGGGGTCTCTGTTTCTTCCTGTACTCCATGGTGTCCTGTTGGGGCAGGGATAGGAAGTGGGGGCTCACTTTAAGCCATACTTCCTTTTAACGCGGCCAGAGCGGGGAAAGGAGATAACCAAAAGACTACAATGGCTCGCTCGAAAGCAGGCTATTATGACTGCCTGGAATAGAAGGCATGGGAGGGATCAGGGACAACAGATGTGGGCACTAAAAATAGGAGGCGGGACCTGGAAGTTAACGGAACACAATGTTGGTGGTCCTTGATGAAGTGATACTCACCCCATTGCGGAGCATGTAGTAATCCAGAGCTTTCCCAGCCTCCAGCCATATACCCTTTTTGGGGTCATCATCTGACAGAAACAGCCCAAAGTCGCTGGCTAAAGGAGAGGAGAGATCATCTCAGACTTATGAGGACCCCATATGCCTGCATGGCTGCACCACTGCCCTTGCTATTTCCCCGGTGACTCTGGGCAGAAAGGGGAGGGTGGGAACCAACAGACCTGAGGTATGGGTAGCCTTGGGGGACAACACGGTCATCCCTAACAGAAGGGACTGAGGGCTCCCGCCCCCGCCGCATGGGTAATCAGACTCACGAGGGCCAGCTGGGGCCTCTGGGATACGTTCACGGATGATGCGACAAGCGTCATACACCATGGTGGACGGCTCGAACTGCATCGTCTTCACCACATTCCCAATGCTGATCTTCAGCGAAAGTGCAACCATGGTGGCAGCTTCTGCTCTCCAGCCTGGCTCCACCTGGCCCGCGGCATCAGGGCATTAGCGCACCCACACGGAGTCCCAGGGAGGGGTGCTTTTGAAAGGGACTCCCCAAAGCAGACAGTAATGAGGTCGTTTTTGTTTTATTTAATAATTTTGAAGAGTGAAAGATTAGCTACATCGAGAGGACCAGTCCTAACCATCTAAGACATCTGAAGGAGAGGCCAGTGTGCAAGGTGCAAGAGCAGGTCTGAAATTCATTGTCGCCTGGGGACAGTGCCCTGTCCTCAGCACTGGAATCTGTGCCTCCCTTCTTTCTTTCAACTGCCTCTCTCTTGCCCTTTGCCCCTGCTCCTTTCCCAGCCCTGACTCTGCCTTGTTTTTATCTTTTCCTGGTTCAGCCTTTCTCTCTGTCCCCCTCTAAATCCTGCTGGCTTTTCCCTGCCTGCGAGTTTCAGAGCTCTGTCCTAACCCGCCACATGACCTTCCCTCTCACAGCTTCAGCTTCCTTCTCTACAAAATGAAGACGTTACAGTAGACAATTCCCAAGGGCTCTGAAGCCTGCAAACACTGGTTAGCTGGTCTAGCAGGGAAACCAAACCCTGGCTGTGCAAGCTATCCGCTGTCCTCTAACCTGAGAGGCTGGGGGCCTCCCCAAGGGGCCTGGGCCCCACGTCTGCCTTCCCTGGCAGTCAAACTAGAATTGTGACCCTCTAATCCAGAGGGATCTCAGAAATTATCTAGTCCACTCTTCCACTTTGTGGAAGGGGAATCAGACCCTGTGGAAGACGGGGCACGGGGGTGGGGGGTGGAGAGTTTCAAAGCAGGTCAGAGAAAGAGCCTGGTCCTCCTAACTCAGTCTGCTCCTAAGTAATCAAATCCTCCCAACTCCTCCTACACTTGTTCCTCTCCAGTAAGTCCTTCTTAGACTCTGCCTTCCACCTCAGCTGCCTCCTGTGCTGGTATTTTTAGTGCCTCACAGGATACTAGTCCTAACCTGCCCTCCCCTGCCCTCCTGGCACCACCTCTTAGTGAGCTGGAGGAGCCACTGGAAGTGGCAGGTGGCTCACAGTGCAAAGGAGGACAAGTCTGCCTGGCAGCTGATGATGTGACCCAGCTCTGTAAGGGGATTGGTGCTTCTTAACTAAGAGAGTGAGCACATCCAGGGGGCCCATTCCCCTCCAGGCAAACTACTAGTGCCAATGAGAAAAGCAGGACTGAGGGAAGGTTGGAAGCAGAAGTGTTGGGATACAGAAGGCAGTTGAGAACCAGGGAAGTGGGAAGGGGTATGATTTGGGCAGGGGGGAGGGGGGGGTTGCGCAGTAAAGAGGTTGGAAAGGATAGGGTGAAAGGAACTGAAAATCTAGGTGGGGACAGGAGACAGATGTGGGAAGGGTCTGGATCAGGGCCTGATGGACCATTCTTTGACCTCAACAGTCCAGAGTCTCAACAGAGAGAAACCACAGCACGCTCTCTATCTTTACTCCCCAACAAGACAGGACCCTCCCAGCGTCCCCACTTCTAGCTCGCTGTCCACCTCCCCATTTCCTGGGCCCTTCTCCCAGCAGTTGGACAGACCTGGATGTGGGGCGTCTGGAGGGCTGGAGCGAAGCTGGAGGAGTCGGAGGAGCTGAAGGTAGGACTGAGAGGACCCCGCACCCTACGCTGAAACTGCACATCTCCCCCACTTCCTCCGGACACATGGACACCCCCTTCTTCCTCAAGTACGGAAACTTCTGGTGAGACCCCGATAAGGGAGTTGAGTCATGCCCACCCTTACTCTTGGCCTGGTCCTAAGTGTATGTCCACGTAGCTACAAGAGGGTAAGCAAGAAAAGGGAATTGAGAAGTGACCTGAGGGTGACAAGGGCATAGAACAAGGCCTCTGGAAGTACAGGGAGAAGTTACCCAGGTCCTGCTCTAGCCTGAGAATTTTGTCACCCTTTCCATGTTTTATGGAGCAGCAACAACAACCCCCTCACTATGTCCCCCTCCCAGGG
>PVKM010027207.1:0-18957 GCA_004027735.1 Carollia perspicillata | reverse complement strand
GCCTCGTTGCGTTTTTTTTTTTCTTTTTAGTATTTATCAACTCCGGAAAATTCACTGTGTATGTCCCTATTTGTTTTATCTAACTCCCCGCTAGAACAGGTGCCCCTCGCTGGCAGGGAGTTTGTCGGCCTCGCTCACCACTGAAGGCCCAGGGCTTAGAGGAGAGCCCAGCATTTAAGTGACCCGCAATAAATATATGCTGAATGGGCAAAGGCATTTTTGCTATTTTTAGTTCTTTCTTTTTCTCTTTTCAGATTGCCCTACACTTGCTCCATACTCCAAGCTAATCAGGGCAATTTCCGTTTCCCTGTGAGCCAGCATTTCCACATCTTCTCTGAGGCTGCCACTCTATATGCAGTTAACATCTCTCTCAGTGTCTCCTGCATTAACCCACCACAAGGCAAAGGTCACCTCCAGAAAGCCACCTGGGAAATGACACAGGCTTCCTTTCCAGTCCCTAACTGTAGGCATTTGTTTAGTCAGTTCGGCTGACTCTTATTTTATGCTAACATGTTTGTGCTTCATATTTTTCCTTAAATTATCCACTGCTGAAGGCGAAGGACCACACAGCGCCTCCACCCTCCCCAGCACCTCTCAGAATGTTGTGCCCCTCGGATGCCCTGAACACATGGAGGAGAGCAGATGAGTTCAAAAGCATCTCCAAAGAGTTGAAACTGACTTGTTTGTACAGATGTTCATAGACTTTTACTGATGTTTAATGGCAAGCTTTCTCAAATACATTACAAATATTTCCATCCCCTTGAAGTGTTCTCAACAGATATAAGTCTTAGTAATTCAAGGTTCAAGATATTATTATCATCATCATCATTATTATTATACTCTAAAATCTATAATCAAGAGAATTGAATTAAAATGATCTCCTTAAAATAGGTCACTTCTTCATTTGCAAATAAGAAGCAACAATTCTTTCCTTAATTATTTCAGAGGATTATTGTCAACCTCAGAATGAATTTGAGATGATACATATGTGGAACCAGTTCATAAATGTTTCATAAACTTTTAATCTTATTTACATGAATCCGTTACTTTGATATTAATAATCATCAGTGGTTATACCATGTTTGACGAAGTGCTGCCCTTGAGGAAAATGAGATAATAAATAAAACTGTGTGACTATATATTTTTGATCCTTGTGGGTACTATAAAAAGGTTATTCCAATTTCTCCATTATTATAAAATCTTTACTTATTTTCTGTTGTTATCTTGGCTATCCCCACCCCCCAGCCAAACCGCCCCAGGCCTATTTTACAGTAGTTCCTCCTACAGTGCTGCCGACTGACAAATTAGCAAACGAAGCTAGTTACGAGTCAGTTCAGGCCTCAGATGGCTCAAAAACTACTTCCTAGTGCTGCCTGTGGCAGCAGTGATGCAGGTGGTGACATTTCAGGGTAAAGAAAATGATAAATAGCCTCCTGACAAATGAAAGCTTACTGAATCTCCTCCCATTTTATTGTTGAATTTCTCCTCTTAACAAGACACAGCTTGGCCTTGGTCCCTGCTGGGCACTAACACTCTGAACAGTCAGCTAGCTTGCAGTTTCAACAGCCACTTCATCTTCTCAGCCTTCCACTTCTTTTCAAAAGAATCTCAAGAAACCTATTGAAAGTTATTTCACAGAATTATTGCTCTGCCTCTGTGCATTTTCAAACAAAATAGTGGCAGAGTCCATAACATGGCTTTTAAAGTTTTAATTTAAAAAAAAGAAAGTTTCTCATAATACAAACCTAGGGTCTGTGAAAAATATGAGGGTGGGGATTCACCTAGAAAATGCATTCTGTAGCTTCCTTTAAACTCATTCATTTTCAAAAGAAAATTAAAACAGTCTATCAGATTTTAAGTCACTAACTTCCACAACATTTACTAAAAATGAAAACAGAAGAGCACCACAATAAAACATTTTACACTGTTAACCCAGAACAGAATATTAATTAAACCTAACATTAGACATTTGGAATTGTACTAAATTTAAAATTTTTATTTAATAGCCCAATGAGAATTTCTGGTGCTTCTGTCACTTTTCCAATTAAAGATCACATAAATAACTGATGCAATATTTTCAAACAGGAAAAGTGATTACAAAATAAATAAAAATTATTCAGAGCTCATTAAATACTGTATTTTGAAGGGGAATTTTTATGCTTCTAGCTGATTAAACCAATCTAGTGTCGCTTGGCTTCCCACTACTTAAAGACTTAGCTGAAGAATCGGTGAGAATTTCCACTCTGGTCAAGATCGAGTAAGGACTGGGATTTATCCCTTCACTTGCTGTAACCACAACAATGGACAAAAGACAGTGGCAAAACAATGAAAGTTAGACAACTAAAGGCAGTAGTCACCAAAGAGCAAATATGTCCAATAAGCTACTTCCCAGTTCTTACCTTAGAGGAACTAGAAGCTTTGTCTTTCTGCTGCTGTCCCTTGTTTACACGACCCTGGAGTCAATACCAGGTACAGAAGTAGTCAGCGCAGAGCAGGGGACAATGGGTATGCATACCTTTTTAAACAGTTATCAACTAGAGAAGTCATGGAATATGATCTTATGGCCATTTATATGCATTTTAACACTTAGCTTTATAAATGTCACTGAAATTAGCAAAATAGATTGGTCACCTGACCCTCAGAGCAAAACAACTTTGAATAACTTCAGTTAAGAATTTTAAATTCCACATCACTGTCATCTGGTAGCCAAACAATAAATTCTCTTGAGAGGAGAGCAAAAGTAGCAGGAGCTTCATCTAGTGGTGACAAGCGTAACTGCAGAGAGTCATTTGTCAGCGCCAACCCTTTAGGCAAACACACATCCTGAGGCAAATGATCCAGTCCTAAAAGCAATTAGATACGTTCACGTCACAACAACCCAGACCTAGGATAATCACTTTTATAGGAAGCCTTATATTTCTGATATGTGCAGCTGAGCGGTCACAGTCACAAGATTCCATTACTAAATCTAATTTGGATACTTGGAATGCTTCGGAAGTACAGCCTTCATTATGTCAGTGGGGACATTAGCAATGGGGGAATTGGCCTTCCCCCCAAACCTGTCCTGTCTAATTGCTTTTAAGTTAGTCATATTTTTTTAAACAGAAAATTTTCCACAAGATGCAGATCTTGAGTGAATTTTTAGTGTCTGTAAGACTATTCAGAGACCCTTTTTTATTGTTTGGATAAGAATGTCACTTGTTTAGGAGGTAAAAGGGGAATTGAGGAGGTTGTATATCAGTTGGGGGGGGGTGGAAACCCCAGCATTCTGAAAGGGACCAAACCTTCATCATGCAAATTGTACCTGTTAATTATTGACTGAAAGACCTTAGAAAGAATTTCAGAAAGAGAGAGCACAAAAGTTAAAAAAAAAATAAAATAAAATGTTAGCTTTAATCTAGGATTTGTTCTTAATTTTTATAGCTTTCTGCTCATTCTGAAATGCCTTTCAAATTACCTTAGATTTGCATGTATCTATCAATAAGATTCCCATTGAACATATCATATTTATGTAAATTGAACCTGTGATATGAAAATATTTATAGTTTAGCCTACACCTAAGGAAGTCACTTTGAAAAAAAAAGTATTGTACTCTTGTTCAATCCATCAGATCTTTCCAATAATCTAAGGAAATGACAACTGAACTTGCATCTTTTTTAAAGTATATTTTATTGATTATGTTATTACAGCTGTCCCATTTTTTTCTCCCCTTTACCCCCTCTGCCCTATACCCCGCTTCTCATCAGCATCCCTCCCTTAGTTCATGTCCATGGGTCATACATAAAAGCTCTTTGGCTTCTCCATTTCCTACACTATTCTTAACCTCGCACTGTCTATATAGTACCTACCAATTATCCCTCTTATTTCCTGTACCTTGCATCTTTAAGAGACCCAAATCCATAGTATCAGATACAATAGAGTTGACTGAAAAGCAGATTTCCTTTTCAAAGTATTATATCCCCTTCAAAGCAATAGGGTTTATATATATCTCTTTTATTTACATATGCATTCTTTTTGCCTTGTTCTTTTTTTCTGCTTGCCTTTTTTTCATTTACAGTTGACATATAATATTATATTGGTTTTGGGTGTACAACATAGTGATTAGACATGTGCCTTGTTCTTTATAAGCCAAGTAAAAGAATAGTAAGAATGAATAAATTAACACCTAATGGGTCTCCAAATTTTCAAAGTTAGAATTCAAGTATTTCTAACACTGAACACTCTAAAATGCTGCCCATGACTTTTTAATTTAATGGATGGATTCCAAACAAGATGTTTGATCTCCCATGATCAATTCCTTTCTTTTCTTTTAATTTGATCTTTATGGTATTTTTTCCAATACCATTTAGTTTCCTTATACCCCTGCCACCAGCAATCACCACACTGTTGTGCATGTCCGTGAGTCCTTTTTCATTTTTCTCAATCCCTCCACCCCCTTACCTCCCTTCCCAATTATCTGTCACCCTATTCTCCATCCATGAGTCTGTCCCCATTTTTCTTGTTAGTTCAGTTTGTTCATTAGATTCTACATGTGAGTGAAAGCATATTGTATTTGTCTTTTTCTGACTGGCTTATTTCACTTAGCATAATGTTCTCCAGGTCCATCCATACTGTTGCAAAGGGTTAAATTTTCTTTTTTATGTCTGAGAAATATTCTATTTTGTAAATGTCCTATAGTTGTTTTATTCACTCATCTACTAATAGACACTTGGGCTGCTTCCATATCTTAGAGATTATAAATAATGCTGCAATGAATGTAGGGGTGCTTATGTTCTTCTGAATTAGTGTTCCGGCTCCCTTGTACATATTCTCAGAAGTGGGATCGCTGGGTCAAAAAGAAAAAGGTAATTTTCTTTCTTTGTAGTATCTTCATCTGGTTTTGGAATTAGGATAATGCTGGCCACTAAAAATGAGTTTGGGAGCTTTCCCTCCTCTTGAATTTTATGAAATAGTTTGAGGAGAGATGTTAGATCTTCTCAGAATGTTTGGTAAAAGTCACCTATTAAGCCATTCAGTCCAAACCTTTTGTTTTTTGCTTTTTTCATATTTTATTTATTTATTTTTAGAGAGAGGAGAAGGGAAGGAGAAAGAGTGGAAGAGAAACATCAATGTGTGGTTGCCTCTCACGTGGCCCCCACTAGGGACCTGGCCTGCAACCCAGGTATATGCCCTGACTGGGAATCAAACCAGCAACCCTCTGGTTCTCAGCCCACACTCAATCCACTGAGCTACACCAGCCAGGGCCCTTTTGTTTATTGGGATTTTTTTGATAACTGCTTTCGGTTTCACTGGGTGTAGTCTGTCTATTCAGATTCTCTGTTATTCCTGATTTCATTTTTGGAAGATTGTATGTTTCTAGGAATTTATCCATTTCATCCAGGTTGTCCAGTTTGTAGGCATATAGTTGTTCATAATATTTTCTTAGAATCCTATGTATTTCTTTGATGTCAGTTGTTCTTTCTCCTTTTTCAATTTTGATTTTATTTATTTAGGTTTTCTCAATTTTTTTTTGATGAGTTTGATTAGAAATTTGTCAATCTTTTTTATCCTTCCAAAGAACCAGCTCTTGGATTCATTGATCTTTTGTATGATTTTTTAGACTTTATTTTGTTTACTTCTGCTCTGATATTTATTATTCTCTTCCTTCTACTCACTTTGGGCTTTGTTTACTGATCTTTTTAAGAGTGAGGTTAGATTATTTATTTGAGATTTTTCTTTCTTTTCTTTTTTTTTAGATTGGCCTTGTAATGCTATGAATTTTCCTCTTAGGATTGCTTTTCTAGTGTTCCACAGACTTTGGATTGCTGTGTCCTCATTTTCATTTGTTTCAAGGTATCTGTTGATTTCTTCCTTGCTCTCATTGTTGACCCATTCATTATTCAATAACATGTTATTTAGCTTCCATGTGTTTGTGTATTTTTCGGTGTTCTTTTTATGATCGATTTCTAGCTTCATAGTATTGTAGTCAGAGAAGATGCTTGATATGATTTCAATATTCTTTTTTTATGACAAATCTTTTTTTTAAGATTTTATTTATTTATCTCTAGAGGGGAAGGGAAGGAGAGAGGGAGAGAAATATCAATATATGGTTTCCTCTCCTGTGTCTCCTTTTTTGGGAATTGGCAACCCAGAGGCATGTGCCCTGACTGGGAATTGAACCATGGTTGTGTTGTTTGCAGACCCACGCTCAATCCACTGAGCTATACCAGCCAGGGCTGATTTCAATTTTCTTAAATTTATTGAGACTTGTTCTGTGTCCTAACATTGGTCTATCCTAGAAAATGTTCCATCTGCACTTGGAAAGTATGTGTATTCTGCTGCTTTGGGGTTAAATACTCTAAAGATATCAATTAAGTCCATTTGATCTAGTGTGTCAATTAAGGCTGCTGTCTCTTTGTTGATTTTCTGTCTGAAAGATCTATCCATTGAAGTCAATGGGATGTTAAAATCCCAAACTATGACTGTATTTTTGTTGATCTCTCCCTTTATGTCCATCAAGATTTGCTTCACATATTTAGATGCTCCTGTGTTGGATACATAAATGTTTACTAGAATTATATCCTCTTGTTGGACTGTTCCCTTTATCATCAGGTAGTGTGCTTCTTTATCTCTTACTATAGCCTTGGTTTTAAAGTCCATTTCATCAGATATAAGTACTGCTACCTCAGTTTTTTTTTTCTCTGCATTTGCATGAAATATCTTTTTCTGTTCCTTTAATTTTAGTCTGTATGTATTTTTCTATCTGAGATGGGTCTCTTGGAGGCAGCATATATATGAGTCTTATATTTCTATCCTTTCAGCTACTCTACATCTTTTGGTTGGACCATTTAAACCATTTACATATAAGGTGATTATTGATAATTATCTATTTAATGTCATTTTATTGTTAGATTATTTTCTTCTGTGATCTTTTTTCTTTTTCTTCTCCTCCTCCTCCTCCTCCTCCTCCTCCTCCTCCCCCTTCTTCTTCTTCTTCTTGCAAGCCTGTTAACAATTGTTGCAGTACTGGTTTGGTTTTAACAAACTCCTTTAGCTTTTTCTTCTCTGGGAAGCTCCTTATTTCTCCTTTGATTTTTATGATACCTTTGCTGGGTAAAGTAGCCTTGGTTGTAGGTCCTTGCTTTTCACCACCTCAAATATTTCACACCCCTCCCTTCTGGCCTGAAATGTTTCTGTTGAATAATCAGATGACAGTCTAATTGGTGTTCCCCTGTAGGTAATTGCCAGCTTTTCTATTGTGGCTTTCAGGATTCTCTCCTTGCTTTTAAGCCTTATCATTTAAATCACGATGTGTGTCAGTGTAGGCCTCTTTGTGTTCAACTTGTTTGGGACTCTCTGAGCTTCCTGGACTTGTGTGTCTTTTTCCTTCACCAGACTACGGAACTTTTCAGTTATTATTTCTTCAAATATGCTTTCGATCCCTTGCTCACTCTCTTCTCCTCCTGGTAATTCCCATGATGCAAATGTTGTTACACTTCAAGTTGTCCAAGATGTTTTTTTAAGCTCTCCTCACTGTTTTAAATTCTTTTTTCTTTTTGCTGCTCTGATTGGGTGTTTTTTCTACCTTGTCTTCCACATCACTGATTTGATCCTCTGCTTCATCTAGCCTTCTGTTTATTCCTTCCAGTATATTATTTATTTTGGATATTGCATTCTTTATTTCTGACCAGTCCTTTTTTTATGGTTTCTATGTCTTTTTTCATGTTATTGAGTATCCTTATAATCATTACTCTAAACTATCTGATTGATTGCTTGCCTCCATTTCATCTAGTTCCTCTTCTGGAGAATTCTCTTGTTCTTTCATTTGGGGTCTGTTTCTTTGTCTTCCCATTTTGGCTGTTTCTTTGCATTTTCCACTTTAGTTGTCAAACTAAATGATATAGCCTTAAATATAATCAACAGCCTAGCTTATGTACCATAGGGTGGGACAGAGTAATTCCTTTGAATGGGGCTATTGCTTCCCCTCAAGCTATTGCAACTTGGAGAGGAGTGGTCTGCCTGAGAAAGATGGCATCTGTAGTATAAGGAATGACTCAGCACAGGGATTCTGGTGCTGAGTCTCTCCTTCAATTCTCTTCCCAGTGCACCAATTCCAGACTCTCTTCAAGCATCTCTAGTCCACTCTGCCCTCTCTCTGCCCCAGGTAGGTGGCTGCAAATGAAATTTTGTGTACTGGCCCTTTAAGATGCTCTCTATGTCTCTAGCTGTCTCTCCCTGGCAGACAGAACCCCTGCTGCTTTTCGCAACTGGATGTTATCTAGGTTTCTTTCTGGCTCTGGTTTTATAGGCTGGGGGACCAAACTTGGGGTTCAGGCCCCACACTTCTCAGGGGGAACCCATGGCTGCTGAAATATCCCTCCAGAACTTCAACTCCCTCCCATGGGAGCCCAGTGAGCCCTCTTGCACCTCTTCCGCACTCCCTACCAGTGTCACTGTGCTGAAGTGGTTTCTTCTGTCTGTCCTTGGTTATAAGGTTTCTCTCCAGCTAGTGTTCAGTTGGTTATTCTGGATGATCTCTGTACAATTTAGTTGTAATTCCAGATTGGTCCTGGGAGGAGGTTAGGGTAACTTCCACTTACTCCTCCACCAAGTCTTTATAATTCATTAGCTACTAACAAGTCAACCATTTACCAGATAATGATGGAATATCTTTTAATATCCTTTGTTCAGAAACATTAAAATTTCGGAGAATTTCTGTTAAAAGTTCCAAATCCCATGGCTGGGTGTCACACACTGAGGTGCTTGCTATTCCCTCTTAGTTTAGCCTCATTACCAGGTCACCTTTACCCTGGTCAGCAGCTTCAACTTCTGAAATATGTGTTTTACACATAAAATATCAAATATATACATAATACATATAATATATGTTTACATATATATGTAAATATATATGTGTATATATTATGTATATACTTATATATATATACATAAAATATATAAAATATATATATTCAATCAAGATTAAAACAAGCTGAACATAAAACATGATTTTTCACCTAATATGTGACTTAATTTTGAGGTTATTTTGAACTGATGGCAAATGATACTGTATTATGGCTATGGTTCTCTCCCTAACTCAAAAGCTAGAAGCACAGAGTAGCAATTATGTCGAGCCCAAAGGCAGACTACCTGGATGTGAAATGCACATCTGTATGTCTTGGCTCTGCAACGTTGGGAAAACCCCTTAATTTGTCTGTGCTCCATTTGCTCATCTGTAAAAGGGGAATAATGATAATATCAGGGTTGCATTAGAAATATTACCTATTTTTATTACATTTGTATTATTGTAGTTCATTACAATACAATGTATTGAGAATTTTATATGTACCGGACATTGTGCCAGATGTTGGGGATAAAATGATCACAAGATAAAGTTTCTTGTCTCAAAGTGCTCACTTCTAGCAGGAGAAACAGTCAAACAAAAAGGCAACAATAACCCAGTGTAATAAGTGTGTGCTAGGAGTAAGACAAGGGACTGTGAGAGCATACAGGAGGCTAACCTATCCCAGCCCTGGGAAATCCAGGAAGGTTCTTTTGAGGAAATGTCATACCACTGAGTCCTGAAAGATGAGAAGGAGTTAGGCAGAGAGTGGAGCGCACATCTTAAGCAAAGAAAACATGTACAGAAGCCTAGAAGCAGAAGAGATAAGAGGTCACATTTGGGGGAAAGTAAGTAGTTCAGTGAAGTAATTGTGGTGGGGTCTGAATTTGAAAGATTATAAGGAAAAGGCTCTGAGGAAAGGAGCCCAACCTAGGATGTCAGGATGCAGAAAGACCAGATGTGAATCAGGGTATCTGGAGAGAAGGGAGACGAAAGAAGTGCCCACAAGATCCAGCAATAGGTAACAGATGGAGAACCCAGCAGAAGAATACAGTGGGTAAAATAGGGAGATATGCATCAGAAAGCTGGTGGTACCCATACGATATGGTTTCACATGGGGAAAACTGGTGAAGACGGTGCCCCACTGAGAACTACGCCCGAGATGAGGAGAGAGGAGAGTGTCCAAGCACGGCTGGACGGGGCCCGCCATGGATGTACAGACAGACACTAATCAGAGCAGCAGAGCAGAAGCAGCAGAAAGCTGGTATGAGTACCTGCAGCAGCGAACTAGCTCTTTGAAAGTTCCTGAGAATAGAATGGGAACTGAGATATGAGGTGGGATTTGACCTAGCTGGGAGTAAGGTGGAGGATAGTGTCAAATTACTCGAACAGTGTTAGACTGAAACACAGTCATATCCCAGGAAGACTAATAGTTTGGCCCCTCCCAAACTAATGTTCTTCAATTATTTTTTCAAAATATATTTGGAGGGCAGGTTGACTACTGCCTGTGAGAAAGGAAGAATAGTTTTCCCTCAATTGTCCCAGCAATTCAGCTGTGGCCTCACACAGTCATTCCCAACAGCACACTTACCAAGACTCATTCTGTTTAGATGGCAGTAAGTTGAACATGTTATTTGAGGTTTAATCTTACTTTCCACCTTCAGAATTTTAATACTATCTCTCCTGACTGCCTACAGTGGTCTCCTTGATGAAAATTGCTGCAAATATAATTTTCTTCATTTTGTGATGTTTCCAATGATATTTCAGCTAGAGGGTGATATTAAAATTTTAATAATCAGTACCACATAGATACCACAGACCAACTGGAATGGGCTAGGCCTGGATGCCCTGCTGGCCAGGTGGTAACCCTTTTGTTTCTGGTTGGTGAAGAAGTGCAGAGTGAGGTGGGGTGAGGTGAGATAGGGGACTTCTAGAAGACCAGGATGGCAGTCTAGAGACTCGTGGGCTCAGGAAAACCATATGGAAGTATTTCAACATTTTAGCAGCTGAACAACTACACTGTGCATATCTGTTAATGATCAGTCCTGGTTTTATCACTCATTCAAGTTTCGTGACCTGGAAAACTACACAGTTCTGTTTCTGAGTCCAGCTCTGGGCTTCAGTAATGGTGAGGGATGCACAGGGGCTGAATGTCCAGCTGTGATATGTTGGGTTTGCACTTGAGAAGAAAATAGACCACAAACACATATATATGTACATGTGGGCATGAGTTTGTGTATTTGCACAAAAATTTCCTGAAAACTAAAAATTCCGTTCCTCTCTCTCATTCTATTCCCCTTTACCTACAAAATCAAGAAGGAGATGTCTTGGCATGCAGATTCACTTGACTGTGAAGGCAGATCTCAGTGTGGCTCCAGTTGCTGCGTGAGTGGCAGAGCGGTGGAAACGCTCCAAGGGTAGTCAAAGTTCTGCTGCAATCGCCTCTGGCAGTGAGCCAAGGTTTAAAAAATGCCATCACCCTTTTTTTCTTGGAGCAAAGTGCCTGGTTCTTTTTTTTTTTTTTTTTAAAGATTTTATTTATTTATTTTTAGAGGGGAAGGGAAGGAGAGAGAGAAATATCAATGTATGGTTGCCTCTTGTGTGTCCCCTGCTGGGAACTGGCCTGCAACCCAGGCATGTGCCCTGACTGGGAATCGAACCGTGATTGTTTGGCTCACAGGCCCGCACTCAATCCACTGAGCTATGCCAGCCAGGGCTGAAGTGCTTGGTTCTTTACCCGATAATCAGAGGTTACAATGCCATGTACTAGGAAAGCTCCATGGGGAGCATTGCTCTGGTCACACCTTTGCCCACCCGGTTGGGTTGACTTTTCCTCCAAAGCCTTCCTGATACATAGTTGTTTCAAGAGGATACACAATGCACCCTGTAAAAGTAGTTTTGACAGAATTGT
Organism: Carollia perspicillata; assembly: GCA_004027735.1. Classification (NCBI taxonomy): domain Eukaryota; kingdom Metazoa; phylum Chordata; class Mammalia; order Chiroptera; family Phyllostomidae; genus Carollia; species Carollia perspicillata. The sequence continues at coordinate 7,225 of PVKM010027207.1, read as the reverse complement.
TATTTACATTCTTGCAGCTTAATGTCATTGGACATTTATTCAACTTTCCTCATTATTGATTGAAAGTCATTTTCCACAGACAAGAAGGCTTAGTGGGAACATAACTCTATTCTCCTATAATGTGTGTTTCTTTAATGTTAATCTGCACTTGTGTCAAAAGAGAAACTGTGGCATGGTAAACATTTTAAGAGTTCATCTGAGCAACAGTCAATTTGAATTGGGTAGCATCAAATTATTGGAAGTGATTAGGAGTGCTCCACCAAGAGGAGCTAGTGGAAAAAGTTCTATAGAGAAAAGGTGGAGGTAAAACAAAGAAATGTATTGGACTGGCTATAGTTTAAGTGGTTGCATTATTTGGAAAAGCCTAGGTGGTTGTTGGTACTTGGCTCTCCTTAGGGCTCAATTCATTAACCTTAAGGCACTTATAGGCTTAGGTTTTAGTTTATTTACCTCAGCTGCTAAGGTATTAGATCCACCTCAGTCTAATGGCCTCCTGGTTTGATTAATTTAACACGTGTGCTTTGCAAATTGGAGAATGAGGTCAGTGTACTGCAGAAGCTGTGTGGGTTCATACACAATTTTCATTAGTATGTCAATGTTTTAAACCCCTTGGGGCCAAACTTTCTCACAATTAGAGAAAGTTTCACAGTATAGTAATACCTTAAGATAAAAGCTAAAAATCCTGCAGAAATGCCCTTCCTTTGTGCTAAATGTGATTTGTTTAAAGTCTTCAAGGACCACTGCATTCTTTACTATGTTATGCTCTCCATGGAGTTTCAAGTAGAGACAAAGAAGCCTAAAAATATCCACCCTGCATGAAAATTAAGGATAAAGAAGGCTGCTCTTGAAGTGTATTTCGAACTTTGGTTAAACTGATTTTTATGGAAGTGCCTGTCTTCAAGGAGATTCATTTCAAAAGAGAAAGGAAGCATGGCTGCAGAGTAATAGGCCATGAGGTTGGAATGGCTGAGGTTCTATGGCAAATGCCCCTGGAAATGTGGCCGTGCCAGTATAGCGCCTTATTTAGAATTCTAAGTGGTTTCGTTAGGGAGTTGATATTGGAGTTTTATTGATTTTTAATATTCTGCCATTAATGCTATTTTTTTCCACAGACCCTGGTATTTTTAGTGCACAATTTTACAAAATGTGAAGTTTTTCAGGAACACATATATGGTGTTACTATAAATACCTATCTGTATTTGTCACTTGAACAAAAAGAAGAAAATAAAAGTCAGGAGTGTTCAGAGTTACAACACCGGCCTTCAATGATCTGAGTGTATAAATCTACTTAATTGGATTTGTTTATAAGTCCAAGTTAGACTGTGGGCTGTAGACCACTTCATCAGCATCTGTTGCTGCATGTTTGGGGTATCTATAAAATAAAAAATATAGTATTAGTTTGCATCACTAACTACGATCTTCTGTGTAACTCCACCACAGGCTAAGTCACCACCATGTTGAGTACTTTGCACCATCATCGCATTAGTTCTCACACCTAAGAGGCTGATACTGTTACTCCTATTTTATAGATGAGAAAAGTAAAATTCAAGAAGATTAAGTGATTAGCTCAGGTAACATAGCTCTATGTGTGTGAATAATCAAGACGCAGGTCAAGGGTTAGAGCAGCATTATTTAATTTAGGATGGACTCAGAAATGTTTGTGATTGCAGATTTTTTCCCATGAGGTGATGTCCTTCAAAAATTCATCTTTTACTATCCTTATAAGAATGTCCTTCATGAGAATGTCCTTTATAGAATGCTCTCCCCTTTGGGCACAAATTCAATTGCTACCTCTGTTAACTGTCTGCACTACTTTGCTTCCCTTTCTAACATGCAGAAAAGTTATCTTTTCTCAGAACTTTTAAGTACTTTGAAGATGACTTGTATTATTGTCTTCTGTTATCTTAGGCACTCTGCTCACAAAACAAATTTTAAAATACCACATGGAGAAAACCATCTTTTCAAAGCCACATTTTACTACGAGTTCCAGATTTACATCTGCCAGTGGCATGTGTGGGAAAAGAACTTTGCCTTTCTAAGTTTGCACCCTAGTTTACAACATGAATAAATACAACTCATGTTATCAAAATCCTTTCCTAGTAAATGGATCCCCTGGGCCAAAGTAGGTTGCTCATAGCTGCCTCTTCTACCTCACAGGTGCCCTTATGTCTCCCAATTCTTGGCATTGTCCATTGTACACACTTCTAACTAGAGATAAGTATACAAGCCATTGAACTGACTTTTGGATAATGTTTTGGAATCTGCAGTGTACATTTTCTTAATATGTGTGAGGCTAATTGGCAATTTTAGCCTCTCTGTCTTGGCCTCATTTAATCAGATTTCCCTGCAGATATTTGATCTGTTTCTATCATAGCCTAGGTCCTGTTCCAGATCCCTGCCTTCTGCCCACAGGTTGTTTCAACAAACAGTATCTTCCCTGGAACCAGTCCTGTTCTTAGAGTACACCGGTTGGCCCTTCCTTCCTCAGTGGACTTCTGGACCTGAAGACTGATTTGCTCTTCTTTGTTTTAGCAAAGCCTCTGGCTTTGAATCCTTATGTATTTAACTCTGTATTCAAATGAATGAATGAATGAACAAGTATGCCTACTACCAACTCAGTCCAGTCTCCCAACCCTGTCCCTGAAGTGAATCAAGAAACATGATTTTTAACCACCCAAGAGAAATGTTTTAATCTAGAGAAAATATCTCTAGATAATCACATTTAAAGTCATCTACAGTCTACTACATATCATTCTGCCTTATTGTGAGTAGAGTACACTCATTTTTCAAGGTAGATGAATCATAAGATAATTTAAAACAGTTTAGCTCTAAAAAATCCCTGCAGCATTTATAGAACTAAGATTAAATTTAAGTCAATAATAATTCCCTGTCAGGATAAAATGGATGTTTTCATCTTTCACATTACCATCTGAACATTGTAAAACTAAATTAAAAACTATGGGACTGTAACATAGCTTTTTGAAAAGTCTATTTTAATTGTCAGACTTAAATATAAGACTTTGCATCTAAAATGAGTTATTTTTTCAAAATTAGAAAAGCACTAAATTATATTATGGACACATAGTACCATTCTGTTGTTGTTACATATAGGTACATACTTTGTCCTAAAATTTTAACTAGAAAATTTTGGAGATGAATTCTTTCCAATATTTCTTTCAAAATAAACCTAAGAATATAACTTACACTATAAACCTATATATCCAAAAATTGCACTTTTATTGTCTTTCTATAACTGACTTCTGTCTTGTGTCCCAAATCCACCCAATGGTAGACACTCACTTTTAGCAATTTAGGAGTTGAAGCAGGATTTTTTCTACTGAATTCTGAGATTCCATCTTTCAGGGTTCATCTACTGTCTGGAGGTGGAGAGAGATTTATGGTACACACTGATGGGGGAGGTTAGAGGCAGGGATCTGGTCCATGCCCTTCTTATAAAAGCAATATTATTCATTTATGTTATCTTTGCCAGATTTTATGCTCCTTAGTACATAATGCCAGAAAATATTTAGCAACATTCTACTTGTTGGAGCAGATCAGGGAATCTAATCTCCTTGGCACATTAAAAAAAAAAGGCCAGGGGCGGGTGTGGGGCGGGGGGTGGCACACAAGTTTATAAGTGAATCAAGTTTAAGCTTCCTCCACAGAGAGAACTCAATACTTGTTAGATGAATAAAGTGAATGAATGGGTGGTGAATGAATGCCTTCACCGCTGCAATTTTGAGGACCCTGAGCCCCTTTGCCCACCTCTCCAACATGACAGAACCACTCTGAGTGTGTGCATCACTCCCTCTCTTCTCGGCTGTTGGAGGACTTGCTGCTTGCTCTCCACACCACCACTTCTAATTAGTGCTGTCCTTGCCATTTGTCGCCTTTGCTCCTCCCATTTCTAATTCATTTATATTTCCTCTGGCGCTTGTCCTTTTTCCTATGTGCCTCAGCTTTCCTTGAGAAAAGGTTAAAATTTCATTGCCATTCTCAGCCGCAGTAATCATGCACTGCCAGCCCCAGCACAAGGCTCACAGTCGTGGTCTTTAGCTCCCCTTCGCTGTGCCTCTGCTGCCTCGGTACAGGAGTGGCCTGACATTGCACTCACTCCAGTGCCAAGGTTCAAAAGGCGAACAGGGACTGTGCTCACTGTCCTGGATTGAACACATAAAGCAGAGTCAGCATCTCTGCACAGGTCTGCCGTGTCATGCTTGTGTCAGCTTGTAGGCTGTTCAGACACAAACCTGTAGTGCCCAGGCTGGGAGAAGAAGGAAAAGTGGCATCAGAAAAATGTTTGACATTACCTGTGGATCAAGTGGTCCAGGGTAACTACAGTCGTAGACCATGCCAAACACTGATCTAAGTATGCAGAGGGCTCTAGACTTCTGTTTTCCTTAGTGCTTAGTTTGCAATCTAATTAATTTGTAGATGCTGGTGTCCCTGCTCATTCTTAGCTGGTGACAAGAGGCAAGACCTAGTGCTGTTTGATGAGGGAAACAACATTTGCCTACTTCTCAAATTGATGCTTCAACAGAAACAGAATTATCGTTTAGGAAATTACTTTCAGATAATCAACTCTCCGAGTCATGCCTTCAATTAGAAGAAAAGTTTATTTAATTATTATAAAACATTAATTAAATATAGACCACTATTGAATTATCTTGAGATTTTAATAACCTAAAAACCCTTTTTTATCAGAAATAATTTTCATGGGTGCTATTTACATATTCATGTGTATAGAAAGTTTGGGGTGAATAGAAAGAAAATTGAAATAAAGTCAAAAAGGTTGTTTTGAAGGGGTAGCAAGAAAAGTAGAAGAAACTGAACAGACCAAAATGTTTTCTGACTTCCTCAACCTCTGTGATTATGTCCATGATTTTAGAGCAGCATTTAAAAAATGCGCACCTCGGGATGCTCATGTGTGCTGGGGGTCGGGGGGTGAGGGAAGATTTCTGTGGACTAACAGGTTGTGAAAGCAGCGGCCTAGGAAGGGTTGAGAAGTCTAATTCTGAAATTTTATTTTTTGCAAGAGTCTTTATTCACATACCAATATGCAGTATAAATCTCCAAGAAAAAGAAACGCATGCAGCATTTCCTGGGGCTATCTGGACAGAATGGTAGAAGATCCTGTGGTCCTGATGTTCTGTGGAATGTACTCTGGGAAGTCTACATTATATAAGTTATAAAATTAATCAGGATGCATTCAAATATGGTGTTTATGTTAAAGAGAGAGTTAGGATTGATAACAGAGGAACACAAGGGTAGAAAGAGCTGTGCTAAAGCAATTGCACTTGGTGCGACTTCACCAGAGTCCATTTCCACCTGTATCAGTTTCACTGGTGTTATTAGGTTGCTAGACTAAATATGCAAATGATGAAGTGTACATTTAGCAGAAAACTAGATGTATTATTTAAAAAATCTGCAAGATCTAATGAAAATCAATCTTGCTTAGTTTCTTATTATTGTTCAAGCATGTAAGGGTTTATTTCAATAGATTAAGGGAACTCCTATTTTAATGTGACAATATGTAGTACTCAGAATGTTAAGCTTAAAGAATGCATGGGGTACTTCTCCCTAAATCTGAGTTCTTTATCACAAGAAGACCTGGAACCTTTGAATGTGCCATGATTCACAGGCGAAGCTGATAAACACCAGTGTTTAAGAACCACTGGACCAGTAAAGTGTATATAATCTCTCAAGTTCCTGGAGATATCCCTTGGGTTCTGTTTATGACTGAATTAGATTGCTGATATAATCATTGATGTGACCTATTGCCTTCCTACTTTATCAACTAATGTGTGTCAAGCACAGATTCTTCCTGGGATTAAAATATGGCCTGATTGTTTGCTAGACTAATACTATCAAGAACATTCTTTTATATGTAATTTTCAAAAAAATCCAAAAATTTTATATTATGTATTCATATAATGTATTTCCCTCTGTTCTCAGAACATATATAAAATTTGCATATGCAAATATATTTAGATCCATAGACTGTTAGAGCTAAAGTGGCTCTTGGGGATGACCTAATCTAATTGTCACTTTCGTTTGTGGAAAGGGAAGGCCAGAAGGGGTGAGCACCTCAAGATTACACAGAGAATGGCAGAATATGGGCAATAATTCTCATAACTTTTAAAAGTTTGACTAGGCAAACCTGTCACATCAGCCTAAACCTTGTGGATTAAATATTAAAGAATAAATTCATCAAACAGAAGAGCCAAGCTTATAGGTAATATCTACTAATGTGCATATAATTAATAAATTGCAACATAATTAAGCCCCAATGGTGAGGCATTTGAATAAATGACTGTAATTAGTATTACTTTTACATTGATACCATTATTTTATCAATTTTTCTATTCCCAGTTTAACTATTATATATAATCAGCATTAGAGCCTACTTTTTCTCCCAGTAACACACATAATTTAAAATACTAAATATACACACTGTTCCATAGACAGGTTTGTAAACTTTGAGGATGAGAATGCCTTAGTGCCCAGGCTGATCCCTGGTGGTTGTCCCTGATTCCTCTGCCTCTCTTACCTACTCCTGGAAGCTGCAGTAACTCAGCTTCTTTACAAGATGGAACATGAGTACTTGTAAATAAACAAACCTAGCTTCCATAGTATGTAGCTCAATAGTCCTTTTAAAACATTTGAGCAATTCTCTCCAAAAGAAGCAGAGAGCCAGAAGCCATGCTGAGCAGAGTTCTGAACATAAGGTTTGTTTTTAGCACTCCATTGTCCTCCACTCTACCTGAGACTCCCTTTCGCCCCAGAATTCTGTAAGGAAGGTTTGTTGTTTGCACTCCATGGTCCGGCGAGGTACCTGTAGTTTCTTGCACCATCTCCCAAAGGCACACACTGCCTTTGAGCTCGGGTCTGGATTCTCAGCATTTGCCCGCTGGACTCTTCTACCAGGCCTGCCCTCGCAAATGCTTTCCTACTCCTCTTAGGGACTTGAACATCTGATAAACTCACCCAAACTAAAATGATATTCCATTAATGATAAAATAATATTATGTTAAGTTCTTTTTTTTTGAAAATTGATTTTAGAGAGAGAAGAAGGGGAGGAGGGAAGGAGGAAGAGAGGGGCAGAGAGAGAGAGATGTGAGAGAGAAACTTTAATCAGTTGCCTCCCTTATGCACCCCAACGGGGACAGAACCCACAACCTAGGTATGTGCCCTGAGTGGGGATCAAACTCACAATGTTTTGGTG
>PVKM010027206.1:0-18889 GCA_004027735.1 Carollia perspicillata | reverse complement strand
GAAGGGACTCTTTCTAAGCACTTCATTTATATTGCTGTAAAGATCACAGTAATCCAATGAAGTAAATGCCATTGTCATCTCTGTGCTATGGATAAGGATTTAAGGGAAAAGAAAAGCCAAACGATTTGTCCAAGGTCACAAAAGCTAGGCCCTCTAGCTTCAGACTCCATGTGTGGCACCACTATATCCCACTGCCCTGAAACGCTCCTCTCTGAAATGCTGTTTAGAGTGCTTCAGAAGCAAATGAAAGAAGAAAATACGACAAATAAAAACAAGGTTTAAATTATTTTCTATTAAAATTCTTATGATATTTACTTATTACAGATTGACACTGAAAGGTGGCTGAATATTCCACCCGAAAATATATAACTTGGGCATAAGAATGATCTATTTTGAGCCAAGGTACTTGAAAAACAGCAGATCCAAGAAGGGCACTCCGACCTCCCATTTTTTCCTGAAAGCAGGAGGAAAACTCCCATGTCAAACATGCACATTCTTGCCACCAGAGATGCAGGGTGAAGGCCAAGGAACATCTGTAGCAACAGACCCTGTTAAAAATAACTTTTATCTCCCTTATATTTCAGTTACTTTCCCACATTGCCTCTCTTTGTTCAACCTAGTATATAAACACTTAGGCCTAACCTCTTTGTGGCAGGGGGCTTCATTCAAGGAGATTCCCTCATTCATGTAAAAATCTGTCTGCTTTTCTCCTGCTGATCTGTCTTAGGGCAATGTAATTCTCAGGCCCAGCCAGCGACTATAAAAGGGTAAAAGTTTTGTCTCGCCTACAGTACAAATCTTATAATACACAGATGAAAGGAAAGCAAAACAGATCAAAATAAAATAATAAATTAATGAAAAATCCAGTTTCTTGAAGAGAAGATGGTTGTAATGTTTTACCTCTGGGTTTCAGAGTAGGCAGTAAAACCAATCAATCAAACAATTTTAAATGGCTTTGGATCAAAACAAGAAAGAAAAAACATAACATCTGACATTCATAATTATATAAATTTCCACATCTAGGAAGAGAAAGACATGATTTGATAGCAGTTAAACAGTTAACGTGTTACAGACCAGAGAATGTCAGTATTTTCCGGGTGATGGAGAAAAAAATTAAAGCTAAAAAGATGTCAGGCCACACAAGTGGAGGAATACCTGCTGGACTGGGGGAGGCATCTGCATGCACACCCTGCCTGAGCAGAAAGGAGTGCACGAGCACGGCAAGACCCACGGGGAGCATGCAGGGTACAGAGGTTCTGGGTGACCGTCAGACACAGATGAAACGACAGGGTGCCTTTACATGAGGAATGACCGAAGATTTATGTCAAAAGAGAAAATTTGTTGTGTTACTCGAGAATCATGACTAGGCATAACTGAAACAAGCACACCTAACTATAACACACGCGGACTTTCCAAAAGTAAGAAATACCTGATAGTACCAAAGGCTGAATGAAGAGAAGAAAGCCTGTAACTATACATATTTTATCATATTGTAGATAAAAATAATTCACTCAAAATTTATGAAATGCCCACCCTATACTAGGCATTAAAGGAATCATTGTGGATAAAAATGTATCTTCTGCCCTGGCTGGTGTAGCTCAGTGGATTGAGCGCGGGCCTGCTAACCAAATGATCGCAGTTCGATTCCCAGTCAGGGCACATGCCTGGGTTGCAGGCCAGTTCCCAGAGGGGGACCCATGAGAGGCAACCACACATTGATATTTCTCTCCCTCTCTCCTTCCCTTCCCCTCTAAAGATAAATAAATAAAATCTTTAATTAAAAAAAAAATGTATCTTCTCGGTCTGCCTGTAACAAGAAGCTCACATTTCATTTTTTAAAAGATACGTAATTTATAAACAATCACAATATACCATTGTAATGGCTATAATCGTGGTATAAATGGAGCGCCACATGTACTCAAAGCAAGACTTGTATAGAGGCACAGATCTATGTGGGTATAGCTTGAACTAGGGGAACAAGGTATTATGAAGGGGCCTCTTCAATTACATAGTTACTGAAGGAGGAAGATTATTACCAAAATGAGAGTACACTCACATTTCGACAGGTGTCAGAAAATTGTTCCCAGGACACCGCCTCGCACTTTTTCAAAATAAGCTCATATCCTAGCAAGTTAATCCATGAAAAGTTATGGTTTTAACTGTATTGCCAACAATTTAACAACAGACAGAGTCTTTTATGAGTGATGCTATAAAACTTGGAGATTTTATAAGAACATAGAATGTACAAAAAATGTCAATACAAGTTCTTACCACTCCAAGCATCTTACTTACTTTTTAGTTATTTTCACAAACATATATCATAATCATAATGTGCCTATGATTTTTATACCTCTTTTTATCACCATTCCATTTTACAGGAAACTTATGTCCATATTTAACTATCTGGTCCAGGTACACTCATCTAGGAGGCAACAGAGTTAGGATTTGAATTCAGGCAGTCTGGCCAGAGGCCATTCTCTTCCCCCAGCCATACACAGCTTCTCATTGATTAAAAGAGCCTCCTCGGGGAGGTTCTGGTGAATGACAGCTCAAACTGTCTAGTGATTACTAAAATATGATTGTGACTAAGAGACTGAAACTGTATTACATCTTTCCTGTTGGAGAGGAAAGCTCTCTCTGTTTATGTACACACCATTCTTTAGTTGTTCGTCAGATGCCTATTCAGTACCGGTACGAATGAAGCCACTGCACCAGGGACACAGAAACACAGGACACGCACAGTGTCCGGCATGGTTTTTGTGCCATGGACCTCTTTGACAATGTATGAAGCCCAGGGGTCCTTTGTCAGAATTATGTTTTTAAAGATAGAAAATAAACTACATAAAAAGACAAAGGAAGAAAACTTTATTGAAATATTATTATCAAAATATTTTGAAAGGTAAATTTATGATATAGTAATATATGCCCTTTATTTAAGGTCTAGCAATTTCATGAAGGAAGATATGAGATCTGAAGTAATAAAATATACTAACCAGAAATATATTTTATATGTGTTTATAGACATTGCTAGTAGTAAGTGCCTTTCAAAATAGGTAACAAACGTCCTTTGCCCATTTTTTAAATTAGGTTGTTTATTTTTTTGGTGTTGAGTTTTGCAAGTTTTTTATAAGTTCTGGATATTAACCCTCTATGTAATGTATCAGCAAATATGTTCTCCCATTCTGTGGCTTGTCTTTTTAATTTGTCGTTTGCCTTTGCTGTGCAACAACTTTTTAGTTTAATGTTGTTCATTTTTTCTTTCATTTCCCTTGCCTGAGGAGATATATCCAATAAAATATTGTCCAATATTTTGCCTCTTGTGTTCTTTTCTATGATTTTTATGACATCAGGTCTAAAATTTAAGTCTTTAATCCATTTTGGATTTATTCTTGTGTGTAAAGGTAGTCTACTTTCATTTTTCATTCATACCTGTCCAATTCTCCCAACACCATTTATTGAATAAACTGTCTTTGGCCCATTGTATGTGCTTGCTTCCTCTGTCAAATATTAATGAACTATAAAGCTGTGGGTTTATTTCTGGGGTCTCTATTCTGTTCCATTGATCTATGTGTCTGGTTTTATGCCAGTGACATACTGTTTTGATTACCATAGCCTTGTAGTGTAGTTTGATATTAGGTAGCGTTATTCCTCCAACTTTGTTCTTCTTTCTGTGGATCACTGTTGCTATGTGGAGCCTATTGTGGTTCCATATAAATTCTTGAAATTTTTGTTCTAGTTCTGTGAAATAGGTCATTGACATTTTGATAGGAACTACATTGAATCTAGAGATTGCTTTGGGTAATATGGACATTTAAATGATGTTAATTCTTCCTATCCACGAACATAGTATGTGCTTCCACTGATTTGTATCTTTATTTCTTCTGAGTCTTATAATTTTCTGAGTACAGTTCTTTCACTAGCTTGGTTAGGCTTATCCCTAGGTATTTTATTCTTTTTGAAGCAATTGTGAATGGAATTGTTTTCTTAATTTCTGCTTCTGTTAGTTCATTTTTGGCATATAAAAAATACAACTGATTTCTGGATATTAATTTTGAATCCTGCTACTTTGTTGAATTAATTTCAGTTCCAGTAGTTTCTTGGTGGAATCATTTGGGTTCTCTACGTACAGTATCATGTCATCTGCAAATAAAAAGAGTTTTACTTCTTCCTTTCCAATTTGAATGCCTTTTATTTCTTCTTCTTGTCTGATTGCTGAGGCTAGGACTTCCAGTACTATGTCAAATAAGAGAGGTAAAAGAAAAATATCCCTGTCTTGTTCCTCACCTTAAGAGGAATGGTTGTAGTTTTTGCCTGTTGACAAAAATGAGCAAAGGACCTGAACAGACACTATGCCAAAGAGGACATACAGATGGACAATATACATATGAAAAGATGTTGAACATCACTAATCCTCAGAGAAATGCAGATTAAAACCACAATGACACAGCATCTGATGTGTCATAATGGCTATCATCAATAAATCAACAAACAAGTGTCAATGAGGATGGGGAGAAATGGGAACCCTTTTGCACTGTTGATGAGAATGCATACTGGTGGAACCACTGCAGAAAGAAGTTTAGATATATCTCAAAAAATTAAAAATGGATCTTCCTTTTGATGCAGGGATCCCACTGCTGGGAACACATTAGAAGGAACTCAAAATACTAATTCCAAAGAACATAAGCACCCCAATGTTCACTGGAGCATTATTTACAATTGCCGACATATGGAAGCAGCCCAAGTGTCCATCGGTAGATGAGTAGATAAAACAACTATGGGACATTTGCACAATGAAATACTACTCAGCCATAAAAAAGAAGAAAAATTTACCCTTTCCAACAGTATGGATGGATCTGAGAATATTACGTTAAGTGAAATAAGCCAGTCAGAGAAAGATGAATACCATATGATTTCACTCATATGTGGAATCTAATAAGCAAACAGAACTAAGAAGCAAAATAGAGACAGACTCATAGAATGAGAGCAGGATGAAAGCTAAGGGGTGGGGCAGGGTGGTTGGGGGTGGAGGGACTGGGCAAAAAGGAAAAAGGGCTCATGGACATGGACAACAGTGTGGTGATTGTGGCAGGGGAGTGTAAGGGGACTAAATGTTAATGAAAAAATGCAATAAAAAGGAGTAAGAATAAATAAATAGGTAAAAAGGGAAAGAAAAAAAACATTTAACAAAAGTCAGATGATCTCAAAAGCCGGTTCTAGGTGCACCAATGGCTCTCTAATCCAAAGGCTTTATTCAGTCCTGATTCTCTTGATCTCATAGGCACTCTTGGACCCCCAGGACTCCCTGAACCTTTGCTTCTAAGACTACACATTTACCTGTATCTCCTAACTCTCCTGGTACCACTATCTCTGCTCCTTCCATTAATTCTTTTTCCAATGTTTGAATAGAGACATGTCCAAAGGTTTCTTATCAGAGTATGCATCATAGAACCAGTACCTCATGGAACACTGCTTAGTATATTCTTCACTGGTTTTCCTGGCCTCCACCTCAAACTACCACATACCACAGTTACTCTTACATAATGTTTTCTCTCTTGTCTACCCACAGAAACCATGCCCCTGCTTCAGAAATGACTCCCTTGACCCCCAAGTAACAGATTTCAACCAAGCAGAGGCAAAGATCACTCACTATCTGTTGTCAACGCCTTCCTCTAGTCATTGCCCCCATATACACAGCTTTTCTTATCTGATTTTCCAGTAAGTGTACCCCAAAAACCCCACATCCCAGATGTTAACTGAGCCAAAACCAGAGTAAACCACAAACCCAAAACCCCCACTCCATTGCATACAATACCCAAATTAGAAATTTCTGAGATATAGTGTACAAAGTACGTTAAGAGTTTTCCCCACGACTACACATCTTTCTTATTCTGAGTTGAACCTAACTAAGATATCTTAAGGACTCTTTTTATTCCTTTAGCGTAAGTGCCAGAAAAGTCATGGTTTCTTCCCCTGAGCCCATCTGTCCTGATAGACAATGAATTCCTTGAGAACAAAAACAATGTCAGACACATTTATGTATATCACACACTTGCCTTGTACATCACAGAAACTCAATAAATGGTGAATGACTGAAGAACAACAAAGCAAACATAGGAAACTAAAGATGTGCCAGGGGCTAGATCTCTAACAAAGAATGAGCGTTCCACATTTCTGAACTGACGACTAAAAAAAGCTAGGAAAAATAATGACACATGGAATACTTTACGTAAAAGAAACTAAAATTCTAAGCCCTCAGACTCCAATCCCTCATTTGCCTGCACTGCCGTAGCTGAAAATTCTGAGATAGCAAATGACAAGTGCTATGAGAAAGAGCCTTTGTGTCTTATTTTAATGTGATCTTGGGTAGGTCACACCACACACCCAGGGCTCGTTTTCTTCATTTCCATTAAGAACCTAAAGGAAAAAAATAAGTAAAAATGACAGCAAAACCTCTGTCAATTTGTAAAACTCTTTATTAATGAAGAAATCAACATGTGACTCAGAAAGTTCATGCCAGGAAGGAGGGGGGTGTGTATGTGGTATGGGTGGGGGGTGAATAGAGGTGGGATGGTAGTGCCTATGTGTTTTTGGATATGGATACATTCTTTTTTTTAACTTTTCCTTTAAACAATAGGAAATGCATGCCATAAGACAAAGATGATGTTTATTTAAAAAGCAACTTACCTAATTTCTACAACTTAGATCCTCTGAGAGAGTTAAAATTTAAAGAATGGGGGGGAATCCCTACTATACCCCCAACTCTCAATAATTTGCCAAAATTTCAATAGTTGCTCTTTAAGACACATTTGAAGAAAAGCAAGATAACAAGAAAGCTTTGGAATGTCTGAAGACCTACCCGTCATTTTGGTTTTGTTGTTTTTAAATGGAATTGATTAAACATGGAAGTATTATTGCTCAAAAATAGGTTGCATTTTCCAAATGTCTTAAAGTTATTAGGTGCATGAACTATAAATTTCAGTTTCACAGCAGTAGGGAGTGAATTGTGGGAGTTATGGTTTATTTTTGAGTGACCAATTTCTGCAAAGTGAAGTTTAAGGAAAGATACTGGAAGTCATCCAAAATCAATCTTCTCTCAATTTCATTATTTTGGGACAAGCAGCAGATCCTTCACACTGCATGGAACAAAATCAATAAAAGCCAAGAACAACAGGTTCCACTCTTTCAAGACCATTTCATCAGGATTTAGCCGAGGCAAACACAATGAAGTATCTGTAAGCTGCTAGAATAACATTTTCACTTTGTTATTCACTGTGCTCTCATCTGAACCCTATCTTCCTGTTCCAAAAGCCATTTCATTCTATGAATTCTCTATAGCTGGTAAAATCATAAACACATCTGTGAATTTCTATCCCCTTCAATTAGATGAGTGTGTAACCTTTCTCTATCTTGGATTCAGATATTCTGCATTAACATACTGTTTTCTTTTGCATATATTCTTTTTATCCATCTGAGGCTCAATGACCCTTCCCTAGAAATACCAGCTATCAGTTTTGTTTTCAACATTGGAATGTTTAGATTAGACAGTGCACAGGGAAAATTAATATAGCTCCCACCTGCCACAACTCATGTTAACTTCTGCACATGCTGCTTCAGTGCTGAGTACACAAGAACATCTCAGGAATAGCTCTGGACTTGGGGAGGCATCTTTTCTAAACATATCTAGTTACTCTTCATCATCATGGCATCTGGGGAGGGCAGAGCACCCATCTCAGGATGGGAAAAGTCACTCAGCAGACACAAGGGAAAGGAACCTATTTAGTACTGAAGAAATGGTATTCTGCTTCAGATTCCAACCCTGTGTTCACCTTCAGTAAAGACACTTAGCAATGATTATATAGGGAACCCTAAACTCACACTTCCCTCCACAGTCAAGAGTCACTTATTCAAAACCCTATTGTCCCTTTTGGTCTTCATTCTTCCACTTTCTGGCACCAACACAGGATTTGTTCTCGGGCTTTTGCATCATGATGAAATTACATCTTTTGGCTTTTTGCACTATTCATTTAGTAAGTTTTTAAAATGTGGTAAATTCCACATAAAAACCAGTACAAAAAAATGAAGATGGGTTTCCTGAGTATTTGATCTTTGGTTAGTTATTAGGTTGAACAATCTAATACCGCTGATATTCAAGTTGTTGGGGACTACAAAATGGCAATTTCATATGGCTAAATTAAATAATTAACAGGAGCCTTGGTTTTTCTATAAAATTGAGATAACATCCCCTGCTTAATACGGCTATTGTACGGGGATGCATATAGTAATATCACAATTATTTCAACATTCTCACTAAAGTTTTGTTTATAAGGCATATTAGTAAATGTTGAATATCAGGTTCACAGTGAGAAATCCATATTCTATTTTTTTAAACTCTTAAGAGGAAAAAAAGATCAAGGTAAAATCAGGACATTGTGTAAAAACAAAACAACAAAAAAAACCCTCAGGACAGGGAACTATGCCCTTAGGAACTACATGAAGGCTGTTTCTGGCTATATACTGTCAAACAATAATCACTACAGGAATCCCCAATTTGGGGTCTGGTGAAGAAGGAAACTTCATGCAGTTTGAAACAACTCAAGGCTGCGAGGCAGTCCTGGGGAGAGGTGGTCCTGGGGCCTGGGGGCCCTAGAATCAAGCCACTCTCCAGCTAGACAGCTCTGCTCTGCTCCTTGATGGTCTCCTCCTGGCCAATCTGCTTTGGGCTGCGCTGGTCTGCCCTGCTGTGGGTTGGTCTGCTCCACTTGTGCCAGTCTGCTCTGGTCTGCTCCACTCTGTTCTGGCAAGACATCTTCAGCTCAGCCAGGGAGATGCAGCCTTAAGTCTTCAGTAAAAAGGAAAGTGTGCTCTCAGAGACAATGGGGGGCTGGCTTATATGGACAAAGGTCCCCTTCCCTGGTTGGCCTGTCCTCATGTAAATGAGGACTCCAAAGTCTCTAAGTTTTATTGGCCCAAAAGGCACTATCCTGACTGGACAGAATAGAGCTGCTCTGGCTGGTCAGAGATGTGCAGCTCCCATTGGATGGGAAAGCCTCAGTCCTATTGGTTCAAACAGGATTCTAGAACCTCCTTTATAAGGGCTGGCTAAGATGGCAGGAACACGGCCCAGGCAGGCAGTCAGCACAGAGACAGGTACTTCAGTGCAGGCTTCTCCCTAAAGTGCAGTTTGCATGAGAGGCCCATGTGTAGAAGTAGCTGCCAGGCTCTGTTGTCTTGACAAGAAAAATTATTATTTTTTGCTTCTTTAAAGGAAGAGTGAATACTTTAATAAGCTTAAGGATCCCTTGACATTGGTCAAACATAGTTGTAGAAGAGGCGAACTTCTCTAAACGTGAATGTGTTAGTTGAGGATGTTTTTCTAGGCTTCATTTGCTTTGCCTAGTAAAACTAGTATAACCTTGAGAAAATGATAGTGTTGCTAGATTTGTACCGACTGCTGGATTTGGTTATGGGTTTTTTGTGACTAATTGCAAGGCTGGTTCTTTCACTTTAATAGTGTTAGAAAGTCTCTGATGAAAGGGATGGCTCTCTCTGAAATTTATTCAAACTGTTTGTAAACCAGCCCTCTTACTTAAGAAAAGTTGAATTCAATAATTTTATTTGGATTATTTTACTGTAGCTACTTGTTATGAAATGAAGGGTAGTGGGCTAATCCATGATCTGGTAGCATTTTTAGGGATTGGAAAATTATATCTCAATCTGGCACTTGAACAAATGAGCAGCATCTCAAAGTATATCCAAGCAATTTATTCAAAACGGTGTGTTTACAGTGCTGCCTCTTGTTCACTGGTTTATTATGGTCTATATGACTTAGAAATATAGGGTCTGGCACAACCCCCCCATTTTTATTAGACAAAAATCTTTCATTACAAAATCATAAGCAGTAATTCTATAACATAACACTATCACCTCAAGGACATCATTGGACATTTTAGGTGAAATGTTCAAATTGCTGTCCATCTGGTATGAGACACTCATGTATCCTTCCAACCACATTCAGTGGCGTTACTTCTGCTGGACCCTGTATTTCTTTTCCTTCTAACCCCCCAAACCCAGAAATGTAGGTACCTCTACAGCAGGGGTGTCAAACTCAGTTTCACCGGGGGCCACATCAGCCTCGTGGTTGTCTTCAAAGTGCCAAAAGTAATTTCACCTCCTTAACAGGTAAGGAGTAGTTACATTTATACGGTACTAAAATTATTTCAACCCTTTGAAGGCAACTGTGAGGCAGACGTGGCCCTCAGTGAAAATGAGTTTGACACCCCTGCTCTGCATTATAGGTAGGGGTACTTGTATGAAAAGCATCCATGAGGATAAAGGAGAAGGTCAAGATTACATGATTAAGTATAACTTTTATCATCTGACTTGTGACTTTAGTCAGGAAGAGTAACTTACCTGAGTTTGCCTGCAAGATAGAGTCTAGTATAGTATTTTACGTTCAGAGGGCATTTGGTAAAATATTTGTTAATTTGGTTTTCTTTATGCAGAACTGTCTTTGAGACATATGATTCTGACTTACTTGCTTACGATTTATTATATCTTGAATATTGTTTATTTTAGTATTAGCTGTTTCTTTCTCTTCAAGATAAAATAAATTCTGTTAATGGGGGACATTGGAGTGTCTTGCCCCTCATTAACTGGAATGTGTTGGTAAAAATAGACCTATGGTTGAGTATATATCTGTCAGGAATTACTAGTAAATGATAAGTATACCATAATTTTAAAATTATTTGATGGAGTTGTCCAATACTATAGTTATATCTAAGACTACTCAAGATGGCATGAAAACTTGTAAGAAATATGAGACCTTATTGTGAAATCAAAGTGAAATTAGCTTTCTGAGAGCATAGACATGACCTTCAACTCCCAACTCTAAAAAGTATTGAGGCCATTTTTTTAAAGACCAGCATTAACCAAAGTGTCAAAAGAGATATATGGTTAATATTCTGAAGTGATACTTCAGTTTGAATACTTCAGTTTGATTTGATTCTTACTTCCAAAACAGTTGTTTCAGATCTTATGTCTTTCTGCCCTTGGATTTAATTTTATAACCCATTAAAATAACTCAAGGTGGGTCTGTGGTTTTTGTGTTTTCTTTGAGCTGTTGTAGAGACTTGAAGAGTTAGGGATTATCTAATAATGCTAGATACAGCTTTTGGGCAGTGAGCTTCATTTTGTGGGAGATTTTCTATAATTTGGGTGATCTGGAAGTCAATCTAAGCTCAGGCAATGTGATGGAAAAGTAAAGAATTTATGACTTGGGAAGATATTAGCATTTGTTAAGTGCCTGACTTTGTAAAGTGCTAAGTCTTATGTAATGTGTTTAATCTTGTATTGATAAGAGCTACAGTATCTGGTTTCTAATCTCAGTTTGAGTTAACATTTGGGTCCAGATTTGCCAAGTGATTTGAAGAAATTGTTAATAATTTTTTATTAACAATTGTTCAAATCTCTGAAAGATTTGTGAAATACCTTCATTTTGTGTTTTAGACAAATGCTGATATTGAATAGGACTTCAAAGAAATGAATTACAGAAATGGGATTGTGTTTTTTAAAGACATCTTATGAATAATAGTTATGTTGAGTATTTGCCAGTAACAATTTGTGTAATTGTGGGTGTCTTAACCATTTTAACCAGTTTGTGTGTCTCAATTTTATTTTCTGCCAAATAAGGATATTGGGTTAGATTGATGTTCTGAAACTTTTTTCACTGCAACCCATATAGTAAGAAATATATTTTATAAACTATTCATTAAACAAGTGTGTGTTTTAAAAACCAGTATCCTCACAGTATACAATATATTCTTTGTTTGAAATGCCATTTACTAAATTGTTTTCATGACCCACAGCTATCACTCTCAGTTTGGAACACACTGGATTAGATGTTCTTAGCCATTTTATTTTTAATATTTTAAATTAATTTTAGGAATCAATTTTATGATTTTTTTTTTGCCAAAATGCGAGTTGAGTTTTGGCAGTGACAAACTGTAACCCTCATCTTAATGTGGAGGGATGTGGTGGGAAAGCCACACCTTGGCTGTGGGAGGTGTGGCACACAGCAGCTCTCTGACTGCCGTGGTGCCCGTCACGCCGGGCAGCTGGGCACTGATCAGGCCAGCAGCAGTAACCTCTGATGAATGTCTTCCTCTGCTGCCTGTGACTCACTCTGTCATTCCTCGGATCTGAAGTCATCGGAAATCATGAATGGAGAGTAGACTAGCAGATTGATCAGGCAGGAATAGAGGTATGTATCATTTACATTTGTATTACCTTTTTTCCTCTGATTATGAAAGAAAATATTTGAAGTGCATCAGGGGAAGTGGTAAATGAATGAAACCTATGTAAATGCAATTCAAGCAATAGGTTCTTGGAAAAAGTATGTATATTTTCTATGTTTGAGTCGGTGTGTGTTTAAAGTAGGGAACACATTGTATATGTGTTTTCATCTTTTTTTCCATGTTAAGTGTTATTGCTATGCATAGAACTTTGCATAGAAGGTATGAATGGTATAAGTAGTTCTCAGTAATGTTAGAAAAATAAGGCAATTCCCCATTGTGGCTAAATTTTCTGAAATTTGTGGCAGTTGTGAGATTGAGTTGGATGTTGGATTAGTAGTGGTAGCATATTTTGTTCACTTGTCCTATCTCTATGTGTCAGATATTTTTGAAGTGGGTAGTATGTTTGAGAGACCTCCTTTGTAGATATGCGGATATAACATTGGTTGGGGGAGAGAGGGAAGATCTCAGGAATAAGCACATCAATACATCAATTCTGGACTTACAAAGACCTCATGAGGACAGATCGATATGAGGGGGTTGGTCACAAACCTAACCCAAATTTTACATGGTGAACATGCTCTAAAAAAAGGGGAGAGAGCTCCAATTTAACCAGTACTCTTCAGAGATCTATGACAGTGAGTGGATACATTATGGCACCCACTCCCTCATGCAGCCTGTGGCCTGTGCTCTCTAAGATTGTGCTTAGTCTTATTGATGAAAGACAAAATGCCAATATTTTTGGCCTTTGAGGGTGGCCAGTGCCAGAGAAGTGAGCTGCAGAACTGGCTGATGAGTCCAAATGGTTATGTAATAGGAGGACTGAAGGATGAGGGTAGACCAGATCGGGAGGATGAACGTGGACCAACAAACAAGTGTGGTGTAGAGGAATCCAAAAGGGATGTGCTGATGCCTATGATGGCTCTTTATATAGTCTTTCCTAAGGTGGTCTAGGCATTCTGCTGATCTGCACAGAGAGGGTACCTAGCAGCCCACTGGAACTAAGCCCTCACTAGTATGCAGATTCTTTCTGTTGTGAACCCTGAGAACAAAGACACCTACTAAGAAGGGCTCCTGGTGGTTAACTGGGCTCAAATTTAAAGAAAAAAAAAAAGGAAGGAAAAGAAAAAGGCACCTCAATTTCACTCCCACATCTATCCCCATCTTTTTCTCTTTTCCTTCTATCCATTTCTCCAGGTGTCTATAAGATGGGTTATACCATTTCATTTTCCTCTCACTTTTTTTCTTTCACCTGTAGTTTTTCAGTCTAGCATATCAATTGAGCTTGTTTTTTCACTTAGTCAATGAAATAAAGAGGAAATCATAACATCATCCTTCAATTAACTGCCTATACACTGACATTTTTAGCAGTCATAAGTTTTTTCTTCTAACTTCTCTTTCTCATTTGCCAAACTCATCAGAAGAAGAATAAAATCTACCCTGGAATGTAGACATTTTTGTAGTTAAACAGACCTGTATTCAAATCCAGGGTCTCCTCTATTTAAAAGGTTTTAGTTGACCCACCCAGGTGAAAACAGACACTATCCCAAAGACATGCTTCCTTTTCTTCTAGAGTTGACACCAAGAAAAATATTCACTAAGTCTCTAACTCTCTGTATAAGACCATTTACCCAGCGTTGTGTGTCTTGAGGCAATAATAACTCTCTATGAGCACTGACCTTTCTGCCTCATGAAAACCCTACCTAACTTGCCTTTCCTCTTTTCGTCCCTCTACTAGAAACAACATTTTTGTTCTAAGACATAATTCAAAGAAGCATCTGGTCTTCCACAATAGAAAATTATGCCCCATGTATCTTTGGTTCCCATCATTCTAAATACAATAGAGACACTTAACTAAGACCTAGGCCTTTCAAGGAACACTGGCAATGTACTATCTCCATTTAAGCCAAGAGATAATAACCAAACCAGAGCAACCAAAGTACCATATTTTTCAGACCATAAGACACACCTAGGTTTTAGAGGAGGAAAATAGGAAAAGAATTTTCAAAGCAAAAAAAATGTGGTAAAATATTTAATAACATAAATAACAAAATATTTTACCAATGTAAATGTAAACAAAACTCAATGGCAGCATTAACAACCATTATTCCTCCCAAATTTGGGGGGGAAATAGTGCATCTTATAGTCCGAAAAATATGGTAACACGGTTCCTCCCCAAAGCTGCAGTTCTGCAGCTACAGTCAGGGACTCTGAAACTTCTTCCAGTAGCGAGGAGGGCTGTTTCCCAGCATTTACATACTTTTCAATTCATACAGGTCATTTTAAAGACAGTGTTGATAGACTTTATTCTGCTGATGCACATTAGTTAAATAGGTTTTACTTCCCTTCTGAGCTGTGTGCTGGCAGAGAATAAAACAATGAAGAGGCAGTGGTATACATTTCCGGGCCCTTTATGGTCAAGATTATGAAAGGGTGGCTTTGACAAAGAATGTTTAGGCTCTTGATAATAGTTTTTATTTTAGTACATTATTGTTGCCATGTGTTTGTTGCTGTCTGAAGTATTAAAAAAAGCTCTGAAATATTTCCTGTGTCCTTCATGGACTCAAGAGTTTCCATAAGAGAAATCACTTGGAAAATCACAATATTGCTCCAGATAAAATATTAACATAAAAAACTTGTTGAAATGTTGAGCTAAAATACTGAAGAATTATTACCACAGATGTAATTTATGAGGATCTGAGTGCCTCAGCCTCATAAAGCCTTTCCCATCACCACTATGAGCCCATGTTTGCTTTTGTTCTTCACATGACACTGAGCCCACCAACCAGAATGAATTGGTTTAGGGGATCCTAAAAATTCTCACAGGATAGATTAGAATGACAAGGAAAGAGCACTATATGAGTCAATCCTAAATAAAAGTAAATTTGATAAACCAATAGCTAGCCCTTATCACTTTAGTTAAAGATATTAAGATCATATCTCTTTTGTGTATGAAAAATGCAGGTATGCTTTCCTTCTTTCCATCATCCTAATTGTAGATTGATTTCCTTGAGTGGAAGGATCCGGCCTTATAACTGTAGTAAGTTACTAGCAGTAGTAACTTGTAGAGTTAGCTCAATATTGGTGAAATAAAATCTTTTGGTATCCATCAATTCCCTCAGATCTTAGGGCAAATCTCACTAAGAAAATCTCCAAGAGAAGAGGCTGACTTTGTATTTGGGTCCTTGATTTCACTTTTCAAATTTAAGGACAGACTGCTAGGCTGATCCTCAGTACATGGAAACTGTAGGCACTCAGTAAATGCTGTCCTAACAGAACTATATTCATTAGCACTTAACCACATGCGACTTCACGGTATTCCCTGAGTGCCACTGCTTCTCCTATAGAACTGAAAATAAATACTGTATCCTAAACTTTTAATGATTTCAAGACCTAACACAACTTGACTGTTCATTCTGAAATACTATCAACATCAAAAAATTTTCTATTTTGCCAAAATTTTAAATTGAGTGAAATCTGTGTAATCAAGGTAAATTGTCTACATCACTCAAGTTTTGTGTCATAAGATTCTTAATTGCATTAATGAGTACATTCCGTTGACATATTTTGCTTATGCAACGTATTTGTTTTTCCTAACCCTACAAAAGCTGAAAAAGGAGTTTGGGATTTAACAATTGATTCAAGGTTTATCTACTTTACATGCCCATAAAGTAATATAATACATTAATACACTAGAGTGGAGGAAAGAGAAGTAGTTAAAAAGATCAAAATGAAGTAGTTATATTAAAATACTGTGATATGAAACATTAATTTTACAAATGAGAATGCTATGGAGGGAAAAGGTCAAGTGTCTTGCCAAGGTGACAAGGCTAGATTAGTCATAATAGCAGGGATCAGAGAAAAAAGGCAGTCAAGAGCAGTGTGTGGAGGATATGGTGTTTAGTTAGTTTCTGGAAGTGAACTAAGTGACTCATTTTCGAAGATAAAGGGTAGCTAGAAGTTAACTTACCTGTAAAACGGTAGTAACAGGAATATGTTTGGCCTGTATCATAACACTGGCATAAAGATAAAAGGGGATCCTTAACACCTGGGAAAATATTCTGTAAACCATAACACACCAGTGAATGTAGTGTTCCTCCTGTCAACCTCACCTGCCTAATAACTCATACTTTCAGCAAAGTTATCTGCTTTCTCTTAACCATTAATTCACTCAGAGAACTTTTTTATTAGACACCTATTATGTACAAATTACCATATGAAGAGCCAGTGCCAATACTACAACAAAACAAAAGAATTCTCATACTTCCAAGAGCATAGCTGTAAGTTAGTTCATAATAGAGTAATCTAGCATGGAAATTAATCATAGGACTAAATGACTCTCAACCACTCCCAGTTTCTAATACCTCGGCACTACCTTCATCTAATGAAGGAAGGTTCACTGTGGCCAGAGCAAGGGAAATCAATGAAATTTTCATAGAAAAACTGCTGAAAGACTGTGAGAAGGGATATAATTAGTCCAAGCCTTCATTGCTATTTAATTTAGGCAAAAAAAAAAAGAAATTTAAGTCAACCAGAAATCTCTAACATTTGCCCATTTGTGAGAGAGGAAGACGTGAACCAAAACAATAGCACAAAGAATAAAAACCTAATGCTTTAAGCTGCTATAAAACTGGAGGAAAGAGAGTAAATAGCAGGAAAGGAGAAAAGAGGAAAAAGTTAAAGATAAGCAGTACATGAAGCAGAAGAAAGATGTGAGAAAAGAGGATTCTGTAGTTACATTTTTCCTTGAGTGTCTGCTTTTTCTTTTTTTAACTATGTGCTGCCTATTGCTTTTGTAGTTATTTGGGAGGCTCATTTGTGATAACGTCCTTCACACAGGAATTTTGCTAGGTTCTGTCAGAAATGTACGGGTTCTGGAAGTCTGTAACTCCTAAAACTAAACCCTGAACTTAAAGTTCTCTGGACTATCCAGGTGGAGAGATTTTGGATTACAATGCATTTGAGGGCCTGTTTATGGTCACAGCTTCTCAAGAATTTTCCTCCAGTCTTTGGTTAACATCAAAGCAATTTTCCTGTGGAATCCCTGGGAGAAGGAGATAGGGTTTATATATAATTCATCCTAAATTTAATTAGGCAGCCCTTTGGTTTCTGTCACTCTCGTCACACAAGACTGTCAAAAGGAAGTTCCACTTTGCCAAATGGGTGAATGTTCTCAGGATTAAAACAGCCTGAACGTATGGCTTACCTCTCCTACTTTCCAGTAAGTATTAGCCTAATAACTGTTTACTATTTTTTTGTTTGTTCTTCAATTATTATAAGGAGATTTAAGATTTTTTTATCCTTATCCTATGTTTTAGCTGTCCTCAATAGAACATTTGATCCAAATAATCTAGTCTACAACATCCCTAGATAGAAAATAAAACAATAAAGTCAAATATCTATACACAAAAAGTATTAAAGAATATTAAGGAAATACCTAGTTCAAAATCTGCTGGATATGAGGAAAAAAAGTAGAATAAATCCCTACATTTAAAAAAATAAGTATTTGAAATACAAAAATAAACATATTCATTTGAGAGTTATAAATAAAGTCATTTATCACTGAAAACTAAGTTATTTATTAGGACTTCAACCAATGACTACATAGAAAATACTCCTAATGACCTACATCACAAATATCAACAAATCTCTTAAATTTCCAAAGCAACCTGAATAAATAAGAACAGGTTTTAAAAAAACTCTTAAGTTCATAAAATGACACATTTTACATTGCTTTCTAGGATTTCAATCATAAGCTAGAACAACAAAATTAAAATTTTATAAAAAACCTGTTTTCAATCTTAATTATAATGGTATAAAATCCAAAAGTTTTTGGAATAGTATTTTGATTTATCCTGATACTAGTGCAATTAAAATGAAGTTTTTAAAATATCCAAACTCTTACTATGTTTATAATGGCATAGAATAATTTGAACAACCCTCCAAAACCAAAGTTTAGCCGAATACACGCTCTAGACGACCAAAGGAGGGTTTAGCTGAAGTTTCAAGGTCTCATCACTTATTAGTTCAAACTCTCAGCCTAAGAGAACTAAAAGGAAAAATGACACTATATTCATTATGTAATTTAAGTATAAAACACTGCCATAATAAATATTTGGAAATTCCAAGCTTTTATAAAAGCACATTTTATGTACAATATCAGCATTCATCCCTTTAGGGTGTACAATGTGGACTGCCTCTGGGGAAAATTTATCTCATTTCATTTTCATTCTACATTCCAGTTCTGAGTTGCCAACTAAATGGCTTCTTGGTTTATAGTATAGAAGACTTCATAATGTTTAGCTGGAATTGCTTACTTTTAAAATATGCTGATAGAAAACCCAATGTGGTCTGAAATATCCTCACCAGATGTTTGGATGGATGTGAAATCAACACATATCAAAAGGACATCCAAAACACCATTAGCTGTATAATACATAGCCTCATACATTTAACAAGTCAAACCGATGAGAACACATTACAACATTTTCAGGGGAACTGAACTTAGTTCTTATATTTTTCTATTGCCAGGTACTCAAATGATTTGTTTTCCTTCCTTCCTTCCTTCCTTCCTTCCTTCCTTCCTTCCTTCCTTCCTT
>PVKM010027205.1:0-18895 GCA_004027735.1 Carollia perspicillata | reverse complement strand
CCTCTTGTTGGTTTCAAACTGGCCAAACCGGTTTTTCTGGTCTTGCTGGCTGCAGAAGGCTGGGGAGTGATTGGTGTGGTGATTCTCCCCTCCTGACATTCACTAAGCCTGCCTTTCAAGCACTGTCCCAGCCACCAGTCTGACTCCTTTCTCCAATATCCTCGACGTGGGAGTCCTGGTTCTCTTCAGAGTGTTTCTCCCGGTGGTCACCACCAGACGCTGGGGTGCAGGGGCACCCACTCAGTTAGGCCGGTGCCAAATGCCTCCCTTCCCAGCGAACCCTGGGTCCAAACGCCTCCCCTCCCAGCGCCACCGGGATGGAGTCACTGCGCCTTCCCCCCACGCCCGGCTGGCCTGGGAGTCAGCCTTGGGGCATCACAGCAGATTCCCCAGCCCCTCTGTTTGATAAATTCCTCCTATTCAGGCCTGGCGCCCTGTGTAGCCCAATTCTCCAGGCAGCTGGTGACTTTCAGAGTCAGTGTGCCACGCAGCCTGGTCCTCAGCTCTCCTGAGCTGGCGCCCACAGACTTTGAAAGTAATCACAGCTTTGTGCGATTTGCCTCTTCCTCCTTATTCCCCTCTCCTCGACCAGAGCTCTGCTGGTGTTGCTCCAACCCTGGTCTGTCGGGGAGGGAGGGAGCAGGTGACCCAGCTCTCTCCCAAGGATTTCGGCAGGCCCTCCACTTTCAAGCAGTCTGTGGTAGACCGAGCGCCTGCTCTGGGTGCTGAGCACCGGGCGCCGGGCTTGGGGCTACAAACTCGTCCAGTCCCCGCGCTGGTCCCCGGGACCTTACTGTCCTGAAATCTCCTTCTTACCATCTTGTTTCTGGTTTTTCAGTGTCCGCTACAGCTTTGTGGATTCTTATTTTCAAATACGCTGCAATACTGTTGTCTGTCTGCTCTGTTCCTTCATGGATTAGCCAGTTTTTCCTCCTGTGTGTAGGGGGAAGTGAAATCCGCTCCCTCCTACTCAGTCGCCATCTTCCTTCCCTCAAATTTCATTTTAAAAGGGAGGGGAGTGGATTTTCTGCCCTCAATGTGCATAACTTTGCTGTGTTTCTCCTAAGCTCTAATGGGCCTTCTTTTGCCTCTGTAACTTGTTTCCTGAGCCCACCCAGCCAAGCTGGCTCACTTCTTCCACAGCTCACTTCTCCCTCTGTGACTTTGTAAATAAACTTTTGAAAAAAAAGTAGAGGGCTGTTATGACTTGAGATATAACAGCAAAATACAAGGTATAAACCTTCATTTATACCCCACCTTCTTCCTCCTAGATTATTTTGAAGCAAATCCCAGACATCCTCTCATTTCTTCTTAAATATTTTAATGTTACTTTCCCAAATAAGAGTGCCTTTGAAAATAATTACTGTAATATTTCCACACCTAAAAATGTTACAGTTCCAAATTATCGCCAAGTATCCAATGTTGAAATGTCCTCAATTTTCTCATACATTTAAAAATAGTAGTTTGTTTTGAAACAGGATGTAAATAAGGCTCACACATTATAACTGGCTGATATATTTCTTAATCTATATGCTCCTCACCCACTTCTTTTATTTGTCTTTGCATCTATGTGTTGATGAAAAGAGAGTCTTGAAGAAGTTGCAAATAAACGTATTTAGAATATTATTTTACATGTTCCCCTGTTTCCTATATTTTTGGTAAATTGGTTGTTAGATCTATTAATAAGATTCCAATCCAATATTTTGTCAATGTGCCCAATGTGTTTCCATCAGGTCGGGATGTCAAATTGCCAGGAGTGTGTGTGTGTGTGTGTGTGTGTGTGTGTGTGTGTGTGTGTGATTTTAACAGTAATTGGTGGTTATTGTCTACTTTCAAAATAGTTTGCAAAAAATGGTATTCTAACTCTATCATGCCTCCTTCATTCAATAAAAGGTCACTTTTGTTTTTAAAAAACTTCAATCAACAACTTCTTTATTCTGAGTCACAGGTCATATAAAACAGACAGAATAAATGTTTGACTTTTCCCTTTATTTTAGGAAATCTCAAATTAACAAAGTGATTTACTAGTACCTCTAAGTGTGACCTGTGAGTTCTTTTGTTTCTATAGGAACTCTTGGATTTGAACATATTTCATGTACTTCAATCGATCACACATATCCCTGATGATGTTCAAATTGTCCCATCTTTTGCCAGTGAATGCTTCTACAATTGGTTTCTGAGTTCTTTTAACATGTATAGAGTAGTCTTTGAAAGCTTCCTTGCTAGCCAGAATGACAAGATATTCCAACATAATTTTATATACTTTCTATAGTCCTAAAATAGTCATTTCAAAAAGGAGCCCTGACTGCTTTTAGTGGGTAATGGTATGTAGAGACTCCCATCTGTACAGTAGGACTGCTCATTGCCACTGCATTGACCATTACTTTTAAGACTTTCTAGTACACAGACCTAGAAAAATAAGTATTTTTAATCATAAAAGACACCATGAGTTATGTTGATACTTCTGATTCAAATTTAGGTTAACATATTGTACACATTCTAATCTACCTTCTTTCTGTGTTATAGGCTGAATAGTCTCCCCATCCCCCACCAAATGCACAAAAAAAAGTTTCAAAATAAGAATACATGAACATAGATGCTAAAATCCTCAACAATATATTAGCAAACTCAATACAGCAATGCTTCTAAAAGATCATACACCACGATCAAGTGGGATTTATTCCAGGAATTTGAGGTGGATATAACATTCACAAATCAATAAATGTGATTCACCACATTAACAAAACGAGGGAAAAATACCATGCAATCATATCAATAAATGCAGAAAAAGCATTTGATAAAATTCAGCACCCATTTATGATGAAAACTCTCAGCACAGTGGGATTAGAGGGAACATACCTAAACATAATAAAGGCCATATATGACAAACCCACTGCCAGCATCATACTCAATGGGCAAAAACTACAAGCATTCCCTTTAAGATCGAGAACAAGACAGGGATGTCTGCTTTCACCTCTCTTATTCAACATAGTACTGGAGGTCCTAGCCACAGCAATCAAGACAAGAAGATGAAATAAAATGCATCCAGATTGGGAAAGAAGAAGTAAAACTGTGATTATTTGCAGATGACATGATACTGTACATAGAGAATCCCAGAGATTCCACCAAGAAACTACTAGAACTGATAAATGAATTCAGAAAAGTAGCAGGATATGAAATTAAAATCCATAAGTCAGTTGCATTTTTAAAGTATATTTTATTGATTTGCCATTACAGTTGTCCCATTTCCCCCCTTTCTTCCTTTCCACCTTGCACGCCCCCACCAGTATTGCCCGCCCCCTTAGTTCATGTCCATGAGTCGTACATATAAGTTCTTTGACTTCTACATTTTATATACCATTCTTAACTTCCCCCTGTTTATTTTGTACCTACCATTTACACTTCTTATTCCCTGTACCTTTTCCCCCATTCTTCCCCCTCTCCCTCCCCACTGATAACCCTCCATATGATCTCCACTTCTGTGATTCTGTTCCTGTTCTAGTTGTTTTCTCAGTTGCATTTTATATGCCAAATAACAAATTAACAGAAAGGGAAATTAAGAAAACAATCCTATTCACAATTGCTACAAAAAGAATGAAACACCTAGGAGTAAACCTACCCAAGGATGTAAGAGACTTCTACTTGCAAAATTATAAGACACTGAGGAAAGAAATTGAAGATACAAATAAGTGGAAGCACATACTGTGTTCATGGATAGGAATAATTAACATCATTAAAATGTCCACACTACCCAAAGCAATTTATAGATTCAATGCAATTCCTATAAAGATTCCAATGACATATTTCACAGAATTAGAACAAATATTTCAAAAATTTATATGGAACCACAAAAAGCCCCACACAGCAACAGCAATCCTGAGAAAGAACAAAGTTGAAGGAATCACACTACCTAATATCAAATAATACAATAAGGCAATAGTAATCAAAATAAGAATACCAATGCTACTACCAAAAATATAATTAGTAGAAATAGTTTAAATTTTTGCAGAGGGTTTTGTTTGTTTAGGATATACTCTAACTGGGATGCACAGTAAAGTTTTAAGCACTTAAAAATTCCTTTCTCAATGGCTATGCTACCAACTTATGGAGTAGATCCCTGTGATGATATTTACATAACTAGACCTCCCAGGGACCTATTGTTTGAACAGACATCTGATTGAATATGTCAATGTGTAACCACAGAAGTTCACAACAAGGAGGTAATATTTCACCTACTATGAGGGATATTAAAGGGGAAAAGCAATTTTTTCCTTGATGTGAGAAAAGAATATTAAACAGAAGTAGCATGTGAAAAAAAGAGACAAAGAAACACTTGTCATAGGGATGCTCAACTTAGGGGAAGATTAGCTGCACCTGGAGAGAACTTGAACAGCATAAAATAAGAACATGGAAACTATAAAAATAACCAGTCAGAAATGAGGGATACACTAATTGAAATGAAGAGTAATTTACAGGGAATCACCAGTACAGTATGAAGCCAATAATTAAATCAGTGATTTGGAACATAACGAAGAAAAAAACACCCAGTCAGAGCAGCAAAAAGAAAAAAGAACTCCCCAAAATGAAGACAATGTAAGGAGCCTCTGGGACAACTCAAGCAGACCACCATTTGCATCATGGGGGTGCCAGAAGGAGAAGAAAGAGCAAGGAATTGAAAACTTATTTGAAAAAATGATTAAAACTTATCTGACCTCATAAAGGAAATAGACATACAAGTCTAGGAAGTGCAAAGAGTCCCAAACAAGATGAATGCAAAGAGGCCCACACCAAGACACATCATAAAATGCCAAAGGTTAAAGACAGAGAATCTTAAAAGTACCAAGAGAAAAGCAGTTAGTCATCTGCAAAGGAGCTTCCATAAGACTCTCAGCTGATTTCTCAACAGAAACTTTGCAGGTGAGAAGGGATTGACAAGAAATATTCGAAGTAATGAAAAGCAAGGACCTATAACCAAGATTACACTACCCAGCAAAGCTACCATTAAGAATACAAGAACATATAAACAGCTTCCCAAACAAAAAATAAATAAAAGCTAAAGGGTTCAGTACTACCAAACCAGTATTACATGAAATGTTAAAGGGTCTTAAAGAAAAGAGAGGAGGAGGTGAAGGAGGAGGAGGGGGAAGAGAAGAACATATGAACAATAAAAAGGCAATAAATATATATCAACAAAAGAATCTAAAAAAATAAATGGAGAAGCAGAACAGACTCATAGATACAAAGAACATTTTGACTGTTGACAGACAGGCAGGAGGTTGGAGGGATGGGTGAAAAAGGCGAAGGAATTAAGAAGTACAAATTGGTTGTTACAGAATAGTCATGGGGATGTAAAGTACAGCATAGGGAATAGTCAGTAATATTCTAATAATTACATATACTGTCAAATTGGTAATAGATTTATTGATTGGGATGATCAGTAAGTATGTAATGTCTAATCACTGGGTATACACCTGAAACTAATATAATTTTATATGTCAACTGTAACTGAAAAATAAAAAATGATTTAAATTCATCTTTCCATTTTAAGTGTTGGCAAATCATAAATATGGTTTCTTTCATTTTTTAATTTTTTAATTATTTATTTATTTATTTTTAGAGAGAGGGGAAGGGAAGGAGAAAGAGTGGGAGAGAAACATCAATGTGTGATTGCCTCTCATGTGTCCCCTACTTGGAACTGGCCCGCAACCCAGGCATGTACCCTGACTGGGAATCAAACCAGCGATCCTTTGCTTCACAGGCCCGTGCTCGGTCCACTGAGCCACACCAGCCAGGGCAATATTGTTTCTTTTAAACACTGTAAGTCAAACAAAACACATCTCTTAGATGGATTCAGCCCATGACTTCCAGTTTATGATGTATATATATATTTTTAAATATTTTATTTATTTATTTTTAGAGAGAGGGAGAGAAATATTAATGTGTGGTTGTCTCCTGTGTGTCCCCCATTGGGACCCGGCCAGGAACCCGGGCATGTGCCCCACCTAGGAACCCAACCCGCAACCTCTTGGTTCACAGGACAGTACCCAACCCACTGAGCCACACCACCCAGGGCATGATATGTATTTTTAATATACATACAGAGGAGTGAACAAACTAGGTAAAGTCGGCATCATTTACTCAGACTATAGATATTTACTTTTCCTGAAGCAATGGATTGTGAGCAAAGCTGGGGAGCTCTACTACTGTGAATTTCCAGGCTGCTTTGATATGGGCTATTTTGGACTTCCTCTTCTTAAACAATTATCTGAAATAAGGCAGGCTTCTTTATAATTAGGGGCTGGCCACTGAGCACCCACTCTCTAGCATTGTCCATGCCCCAACACTTGGCTGTGTCCAGTGTTTAATATCTTTTCTCCTTTTTATTCCTTGTCTCTCCTTGGAGAATTTCACTATCAGCTGATGATGAAACTGAGACAAGTACCATTTGCAAACTTCCCAGACAAAAGGCTTTAGAAGAGGGCAAAGCTGTTGTTTTAAACTGGATTTCTTTTGTTTGTGTGATGTATGGATATTATTTATTCAGCTTTCTGTCCCTGCAAACACAGGATATTGAAAACTAATATGATAACAGCTATCTAAACATTTCTCCACAAAAAAGAATTATGATGGCATGAATTATAGCCATTTATTTAGATTACTTAAATGATTATATGTAACAAATCCAGATTCTGCAGTATTTAATTGAATGATGATTTAAATATCTTGATCTATATGGAATTAGAGTCGGGCAACCTCTTAGAATAGATTCATAGTAATTTTACATTTTAAAATTTGGGGGAAATCATAAAGGGATGCTCATTATTCCCAATTAATAAAATCATTTGACTGGAAGAGATCTAAAAAAATCATTCTAACTTGAATGCAAGTAATAATAATAATTAAAACCTTACACATTTTTAAAAAACATAGAAACTATTCCTAACTATAAGACAGCTGATCTTGGGCTGAGGACTGCAATGACCCTTCATTTAACCGTCCTATTAAATGAGGTGATTAAACATAGTGCGTTGTCAATTTCTGCTTAAATCCCAGTTATGCATTGTAACTCGCAGAACTGAAATTATCGAGGATGAATTTTCGAAAAATTGTATCCGTTTGAAACTTTTAAAATGCTCACATTCATTCCCAGTACCGAGTCAAAACCAAAATTCCCGTGTAAAAAAAAAAAATCCAGGGCAATAGGTCACAGGCAGGGTACTCCCCTTTTACAGACCAGAACCATACACAATTCTTGCCCTCCTGATTCCAAAGGTCTGGATTTCAAATACTAAATGCTTTTTACTCTACCTTCACCTGTTCGTCCCGCCTGCCCCAAAACACCCGCCCCAGCAACGCACGGTCTCCAGAGGTTCCGCGCGCGCAATCCCTGTTCCTACACTCGGCAATCTCCAGGGATTCCTTAAAGCCCCGCCCTCCTCTTCTCCGCTTTCGGCGTTTTCTTTCTTTTAGGACCGCCTCTGCCCACCTTGTGGTTGGCCGGCGCTCTCATTAGGCGTCATTCAGCCGCGCCACCCGGAAGCCGTGGTTCAAACCAACCGTTCTTACTGCCGGCGGCTCTAAGGTGAGGGCTGAGTTTGGGTATCTCTGGGTGGCGGGGTCCCAGAGTTGAAAGGGGAAAAAAGCGGATCAGACCCCCTAAATGTTAGCCGGACGTGCCCATTCCCAACTTTGAGAGAGTGCAGATTTACTGTGAGTGAAGCCCCATTGAGTGGTCAACGTGGACTTCCCCCTTCTCATTCCTCAGGAGCCCATTATGGCGACGCCCCCTAAACGGCGGGCTCTGGATGCCACTGGGGAGAAAGTGCTGCGCTATGAGGCCTTCATCTCTGACGTGCTGCAGCGGGACCTGCAGTGAGTGACAGCGTCGGGGTGGTGCGTTAGGGACGTTCCACGTGGTGAGCTGGGCGGTGGGAGTCAGAGCCTAGCATTCTGATTGGTGGGCAAGACATTCGGAGCCCGGCCCTACACGCCGGAGAGGGGAGGAGGGGCGACAGTCTGGGTGCTGTTAGACCCGAACGTGGAGTCTTAATGGAGCGTTTGTCGGCGCATGCGTAGTCTGTGAAATCGCCGAACGGTTAAGAGCTAGCTTTCCTAGGCCTGAGTTCTCAGAGTCAAAACCGGTTTTGGCCACTTAGGGTGCCTTGCCTCGCCTCTGTGTCTGTTTCCTTATCTGTGAAATGGGGAAGTTGATGGAACCTTCCTCCTGTGGTGGTTTGGAGTTTTCTGTTCCTGTAAAGGATTTAATGTGGATACGAGAAGGTCAAAGAGTATGGAAAATTATTACTATCATTATTAATCTGAGCAGGAAGTAGAATGTTCAGAACTAGGATTAAGAGCATCCTAAAAGGGATGGAGGACTTGTGTAGGGTGAGAAATGGACATTCTGATTGGAGAGAGGCGTTGGGAGTAGTATATAGTACTGACAAGTAATAGATAATAGCCCTGGCTGTTGTGGCTCAGTGGATTCAGTGCTGGCCTGTGAACCAAAGGATCACCGGTTGGATTCCCAGTCAGAGCACATGCCTGGGTTGAGGGCCAGGTCCCCAGTTGGGGTCACTAGAGGCAGCCACACATTGATGTTTCTCTCCTTCTCTTTCTCCCCTACCTCCCCTCTGTCTAACAATAATAAATAACACATATATGGAGCTTACTACTCGACAGAAGTACGTTACAGTAAACACTCATTTAATCCATCTAATGACTCTATGAGATAATACTTGTCATCTGTACTTTATAGACGGGGACACTGAATCCTAAAGAGGTTTTTACTTACCAAAGTCACAGCTAGTAAAAAAGAGAGCCTGGGTTCAGACCCACGCAGTCTGACCTGGAGTCCAAATCTTAACTCTGCACTAAAACCTCTCTTTAGAGCTCTGTGACTTAAGGGTATCAGAGGGTCATCTTATGAGGTATTCCAAGAAGGACAGGGCTTCCCATTGGTCACCATTTTACTCTTGTCCCATCATGTCCCACCAGAAAGGTACTGGACCATCGTGACAAGGTATATGAGCAGCTGTCCAAATACCTTCAACTGAGAAATGTCATTGAGCGTCTCCAGGTAAGGATGCCAAGGTTGGGTACCTTTTTGTGGTGGGGGGAGGAAGGGGCATGGGAGGAGATACCTCAGACTGAAACCTGTCACCTGACCTAAAAGTTGACCACTAACTCCTACCTCTTTTTCCCTGATCCCACAGGAAGCTAAGCACTCAGAATTAAATATGCAGGTGGATTTGGGCTGTAACTTCTTCGTTGACACAGTGGTGTGAGTGTCTGCCTACCCCTCTAATACCACAGGGTTCAGCTTTCCCCTTCCTTTGTTCAACAAATTGTTTGAGTATTTGCTATGTACCAGACATTGTGCTAGGTGCTGGAGATGGGACAGTGAATAAAATAGGACAAAATCCCTGCCCTCCCAGAGCTTCAACTTGGGGAGGGCAGGGAAGGGGAGTAAGAAAATCTTAAACTGTATGGTATGCTAAACAGGGATAAGAACTTTACCCAATTCTTCTAACCACTGTTTCCTTAGCCCGGACACTTCACGGATCTACGTGGCCCTTGGATATGGTTTTTTCCTGGAGCTGACACTGGCAGAAGCTCTCAAGTTTATTGATCGGAAGAGCAATCTCCTCACAAAGTAAGTCTATTCCATGAGGACAGTGTCTAAAAATGCCACCGTTTGCAACACCCCTCCCCTTTTCCCCATGGCTTCCTGGGATACTTAGGGACCCAACTCCCCTCCTCAGGGCTAGGGCTGAGGAAAGTATGGATGCAAAGCTCAGCTCCAGGTGTAGCACATATTAAGCACTCAATGGTCTTTGTATTGGGTTGGCCAAAAAGTCCATTTTTTAAGTTTTTTTCCTGTAAAATTAAAGACACATTTTCCATTTTCACCAGTAAATTAATTGATTTGGATATTTTTAGTATGTTGCCTATCTCCTGTGTGGTATAACCTTGATTGTTCTCAACTAATGTATCAATTTGATCACTATCAACTTCAACTGGTCTGTCTGACCATGAAGCATCGTCCAGCGAGAAATCTCCAGGATAAAACTTCACAAACCACTTTTGACACGTTCGATCAGTCACATCACCTTCTCCATACGCTGCACAGATATTTTTTTGCACTTCAGTTGTGTTTTTCCTTTCTTGAAATAATAAAGTATAATATGCTGAAAATGTTGCATATTTTATTCCATCTTCAATATTAAAATGGCTACACAAAAATTTTGATAAGTTTTTAAAAAATGCATGCTGATATGACAGCTGTCACAATACAATCTAACCAAATTGTTTTGAAGGAAGTTAAAGACAACAAGCACTACTAGAGCCATTTTATGAAAAAAAAAATGAACTTTTTGGCCAACCCAATATTTCTTACACAAACATGCATTGGGAATCTGCTATATGCCAGACTCTGTGCTTGATGGTGGATAGGCAGCAGTGAACAAGACAGAAGGGCTTCTTGAAGACTTACATCCTAGAAGAACTATACTATTACACATAACCACAATTTTGACCAGATCTGTAGGATCTAAGCCTATAAATCACTAACAGTAAAACAAGTTACCTCTGGCTTCACCTCTGGCTAATTTTTTTTTTTTTTGCTTGTTCCGTGCTCTCACCACACTGACCTGCACAGGTTTCTTTAAACACCCCAGAATGATCCCACTTCAGGGTGATTGCAGTGGGTGTTCTCTCTTTGCCTGCAGTGCTCCTTCCCAGGTACCTGCATGGCTCCTTTCTCCTCACTCAGTGTAAGTCTTGCTTAAATGTCACTTTCTCAGTAACGTCTTCTGTAACATAACTTTAAAATTGTAACCCCTGGCACTCCTGATTCCCTTCCCTTGTTCTACTTTTTCTTTTTTTTCCCTAGCACTTATGACCTCCTAATGTTTACTTCTTTCTAATGTTCATTGCCTTCTCCCATTGGGATATAAGGCTTACAAAGGGAGGTATTTTGTCTGTACCCCAAGTGACAAGCATAGTACATAGCATATAGTAAGTATTTGTGTTTGTTGAGTGAATTTAAAAGCGTGTGATGGAAACAGGTTGAAGTGGGGATTGAAGCAGATCCCTGTTGGTGGTGATGGAGAGGTAATGTGATAAGAAAGCATGGGCTGTGCTTGCTTTTAAGGTTTCATTCAGGGAAGGGGAATTGGGAGTGTGGATGAGAAGTTTGGAATGTAGCTAGGGAAGGCCTCCCAGAGGTAGTGACATTTGAGTCATTTGGTTGAGTGAACATGACAGTATGCTATCTGGGGAAGAACATTCCTGGCAAGTGACCTGTGTGCCTTCGGTGTTAGAGGAATGGCCAGGAGAGGCAAGCATGGCTCACGTGCAGTGAGTGAAGTGGTGCTGAGCGATATACTTAGATTAACAACATCTCATGAAAGTGAATACTACTGATCTAAAATTCCATCTGGGTTATATTTATATTTGTACATTCATTTCTTCCAGACTTGCCTCTCTTAGGGTTCCAGTACTACTCTTTTCAAACCTTTGTGGGATTTCAGTGTTAGTAGCCCTAAAAGAGCCTCAGACCTGCAGAGATTTCTAAATATTGGTGATCAGACCTATTGGTGAACATTTTGGCTGAGGGGCCTACTCTCATGGGCCAACACAGTTCTGAGCTGGTGGTCATTTAGACCAAGACCATTTCTTATAACAAAGCTTTCCTTGTTATATCACAGGATTCATGAACCTTTCAAATAGATTTTAATTTTATGAGACTTGATGTCTTTCCCTAAAATGAGGTATTTAGGTTGTCAGTGCCTGCTCCCTTGTCTGGTATTTTTAGAATACTGGCATGGTTTATCAGTGTGGTGAGAAATGTTGAATCTCTTATTACTTAATTATAATTAGTAGGACCCCCTAGAAGTTTAATCTTTCTAGAAAATGAGAATTTGAGTCTGTATAGCTCACTCCTCACTTTAAAATGATTGGTTACTAAGGGCAAACTTTGAACTTTCTTTCAGGTTATTTTATGTGGTCAAAATGGCCTGTCAGTTCTCCTGTTCTTAGTATATTTCTTTGTTTGGAGAGTGGGAGGAGCAGGTCTCTTTGTATATTCTTTCCTGATTACACAGAAAGGAGTACACATTCACACCCATAAACAGACATGTCTTATAGAAGGAGCAGAATAACCATTTGACTATTAACATTGCCTTACATATTAAATCAATAGCAATAAATTAAATATATCCCTTTTGTGTTACAACTAGCATTTGGTGACTGTACTTTTCTCCTTTTTAAGTGTTGACCTCACAGCCTTTCATAGACTAAGATTGTACCATGAAGTAATTTTATTCTCTTCTTTGATGTTCAGATTGTCCCTGATCAAGGGATCAGGCTGACCCAGGTCATTCCTCTGTTTTTTGATCACTACCCTAGATATTCCTGAAAGCATTCTTGGTTCCTGGCAACAACACCATCCTTTATTTATTTATTGTCCTTAAACATAGACTACCATCTTTTGAGGACTTCAGATTCCTTTCAGTGGAGTAGTCATTCACTTATTCCTTCAACATACATTGGGTGCTTACTATGTGCCACACACCATTTTGGTTCCTGGGGATACAGCAGGGAACAAAGCAGACCAAATGTCTTCCACATCTTACACAGTTTACATTCTGGCCAGGGAGACAGGAAAAAAAAAAAAAAAAAACAAAGTCAGCGATGTAGTGTGTCACAGGTTAACAATGCTACAGAGGGCCCTAACTGGTGTGGCTCATTGGATTGTGCTCCGGCCTGTGAACCAAAGGGTCGCTGGTTTGATCCCCAGTCAGGGCACATGCCTGGGTTGCAGGCCAGGTCCCCAGTAGGGGGTGTGCAAGAGGTAACCACACATTGATGTTTCCCTGTCTTTCCTCCTCCCTTCCCCTCTCTCTAAAAATAAATAAATAAAATCTTTTAAAAAAACCACAAAAACTAGACAATGCTACAGAGGAATGCAGATTAGAACACATTGCACTTGTAATTTTAAATAGAGTGCTTCATTGGATGTGGGTGTGTGAGAGAAAGGAGTCCAGGGTTTTGGCTGAACAGCTGGAAGGATGGAGTTGTTATCTGAGATGGAGGAGATGGGGGGGAGCAGATTTGGAGGGGGAGATCAGGAGTTCAGTCTAGGATGTGTTAAGTGTGAAGTGCTTGTTAAACATTGAAGTTGAAACTCCCAAGTCGGGAGTTAGGAGAGAGGTCTGGACTGAAAATATAAATTTGGGAGATTTTGGTATATAAATATGTTCATACCATTTTTTTCTAATTTATCATCCTGTGTCATTGCCTTCTACTTTTTTTACAGTATTTGGTTTCCCTAAAACTGACTCTTACATTTACAGCACAGTCCACGTTTCTTATGATGATATCAAGATCCTGCATGATCTAGTCCCTCCCTACTTCTTGGACCTTATAACAATTTTCTTCCATCATTCACTTAGTTTTCTAATTCACTTAGTTCTCTGTCCTGACTGCTCCTCAAAAAGCTCTTTCCTGCCTCTTGGCCTTCTTTGTGGAAAAGACCTTCCTTACTGTTTAGTTCTTACTCATTCTTTATTCTTTAGAAAAGCCTCCCTTAACCCTTTGTGTCATTGAGGATTCTTTTGGGTGAGACTGGTTTATGTAACCCAGCATTCCAGGTCCAGAGTCGTTTCAGGCAACTCCAGCTTCCCATTTGCTTAGGCCTTTTTTGAGCCCCCTCTCTTACCCTACATTTAATCCTTTTGTAAATCCTGTTGACTCTACCTTCAAAGTATATCCCAAATCCAGTGATTTCTCATCACCTCAACTGCTGCTACTATGGCCTGAGTCTCCAACTCTCACCTGACTATTGCAGTAGCTCCCTCACTGGACTTCTGCTTCCATACCACATCTCCTTATCCACAGTCAATTCTCCAAACAGCAGCCAGATAGAGCCTCGAAAACCCTAGTCAGTTCATGTCCCTGCTGTAATCGCAGCCTAACTCCCATCCCACTTCCAGTAAAAGCCAAAGTCCTTACTGTAACCTTGTAGGTTT
The DNA here is from genome assembly GCA_004027735.1 of Carollia perspicillata. Lineage (NCBI taxonomy): Eukaryota > Metazoa > Chordata > Mammalia > Chiroptera > Phyllostomidae > Carollia > Carollia perspicillata. The sequence continues at coordinate 4,862 of PVKM010027205.1, read as the reverse complement.
TACTGGATCTGCCTCCCCCACTTCCTTTTCTGACCTCACCTCCTACAATCTGCTTTCATTTAGTTTTTTCTCCAGCCACACCAGTCTCTCTGCTGTGCCTCAAATAGGCCAGTTATACCCCAACCTCAGCGCCTTTGCATTTGTTGCCCTTTGGGTCTGGAGCACTCATCCTCCACACATATCCAGATGATCACTTCTTCATTTTAAGTCTTTACTCAAACATTCCTCAGTGAATCAATCCCTAAGCACTCTAATTAGAATTATACCTCCACTCTTGTACTCCTTCTCTTATTGTCTTAACATTTTTATCATATTTAGAACCACCTGACATACTCTGTATTTTATACCATTATTTGTCCCTCTCAATGAGAATTTGAGCTTCATGAAGTCAAGATTTTTGTTTGCTGTGTTTTCTGCTGTTTCCCCAGTACCTAAACCTACTGGGCATAGAGTAGGGATTCAATAAATGTCTTTGAATAGTGCAGCCTGGATGATGGCCAGGCATCTCTGCATAGGAGCAAGTCTGATAATGGTAAGTCCTACCCCCTGCCACATGGGAGTCATCCTGGACATAGATAGTTCTGGAAGTGATGAGGAAGCCTCATCCTCATGATCATGGGGCCCACTCTGCCCTTTCTTGTTTCTTTTCTCCAGGCTCAGCGACAGCCTCACCAAGGACTCAATGAATATCAAGGCCCATATCCACATGTTGCTAGAGGTGAGAGCAGTTCACCCTACTCCCAGACTCTGTCTCCAAATGCATTTACCTTCCTCAGGTGATGACCTGAAGAAGGGAGAGAGCCAGAGACTGGAAGGTCCATCTGTCCCTCTAAACTGGAGCTAGGGTAGCTCTGAGAGAGGGGAGGTCAGAGTAAGCCTGGGACAGAGCCTGGACCTAGCCTCTGCTCATTCTCTTCTGTCCTCTTTTTCAGGGGCTTAGAGAACTACAAGGCCTGCAGAATATCCCAGAGGAGCCTCGCCATTGACTTCTCCCCCCCTCTCCAGACATTAAAGAGCTTGAAAGCCTGTTTGAGTCACACAGCCCTTCTTTTTCCCCTTAACCCCTACTGTTCGCTAAGGTGCCCTGTCTCTAAAGCACAAAGTTACTCAGAGGCCCAGAGATCCATCCAGTCTGTGTGAAACCTTTAAAGTGCACCTGAAGTCCTGCCTCCAGACTTACTTGGCAGCATTTGCTGCTAGACTTAACTGCTCTGCCCTCTCTTCTGTTGCCTTGACAACCTGGGCCCCCACCTGACACTTCCATTTCTTTTCTTGGACACCACTCTTCTAATTACTATACAGAATGGGCCAATTCAGGGTGGAGGTTTGTTCCCAAGGCACTCAATCTTTCACTCCTGGCCCTAAAGTTAATCCCTCTCCCACGCCCTAATCATTCCTCAGGTGCCTTAAATTACACCCATGCCCAGCCCAAACTGGCGTCCCTACTGCTTCTAAATAGTTCCAGTTTCCACCAATGGGCACAGAGCCAGATCCCGCCCTCCCTGGTCTGGCCCCTATTTCTAGGTTGAGTCCAGCGTCCAATAAATGCAAAGCTAAGTTCGACCCCTTTATAACTCTGACTGCAGCTTGACCCCGCCCTCAACATTTAGTTTCTGCCACTCTGCTTCTTCACTTGCTTGGCAGCTGTCCTGCCCTCCTACCTCTGCTCCGTTCTAAATTCGTCCTCTAGCCAATCATTATAGAGTTACTCTGCCCGCCTACGCAGAGCCCTGGCCCGACCCCTTTCCTGCCAGCTGCTACGCCCACTTCTAAATAAGTCCTGCTTCCGCTGAGCAGCATGGAGGGCAGCACCGCCCTGTTTGTGTTTTGGCAGCTGTCTAGTCTCTGGTTCTCCAATCTGCAAAAGGCAGGGCCCACCCACCCCAATGCTCCAAAACTGTCTTCTGTCAATCCCCTAGAGGCTAATCTGTGCGAGGCAGGTGACCCCCAGAACCTTGTCAATTGCCCATGGTCTATCAGTCTTTCTTGAGCCAATCAGCGTGTAGCACTGGCGGGGCCAAGAACGCCCCCTTGGAACCCGCCATCTGCGTTCCAACAGCTCCCCTCGGGCCAGTCAAGGCATAGCTCTGAGAGGCAAGAGCCCGCCCCCCAACCCTGGACGTCACGGTCAATCTATGGCTCTTGGCCAATCAGTGAACCGCGAAATGCTTGGCACCTCCTCCACGTGCCCACGTGAGCTGTGGGGAAACGCAGGGGCGGCTTCTAGGTGTTGCCGCTGCCGCTGCTGCTACAGCCGTCACCGCCGTCACCACCGCCACCGCCGCCTCAGAACCCGGGCCTGGGGGGCGGTGGGGCCGCGCATGGAGCCCCCGCCCCCCGGAGCTGCCAACGCTGCCGCTGCCCTACGCACAGGTGAGCTGGGGCCTGGAGGGTGGAGGGCTTGGTCTGTGACCCTACGTATTCTTCCCGCCCCCGCGCGAGGGATGTGGCTTGGCCCGTGGCCCTCTGGTGTTCGGCTCCCCACTGCCACCACCACTGCTAGTGGACCTCCCTGTGGCATTGTCCCCTCCTTTCACCCCTTGTAGTGGATCTAACTGTGGCCTAATCCCCATTCCGTTTTAATAGTGGATCGGTCTGCGTGCTTATATTTCTCCCCGCCTCACTTTACAGTGGACTCGTCCATGGTCTTGCCCCTCCACCCCCACTTACAGGGGACCAGTCTTTGACACTCTCCAACTCTTTGACAGTAGGTCCGTCTAAGGGTGTTTCTCCTCAACTTTCAGGGGCCCCGTCTGTGGCCTTGTTTGTTCCACTGCTCCTGTTTCTTAAGAGTGAATCAATCCGTGGCATGGTACCCCCTCCACTCCTCTTTAACAGTAAATTAATCTGTGAATTTGTATTCCTATCTTCCGCCAATCCCCCAGCGCATCTGTCCATGGATTTATCACACACGTGTGCACACACACACCATCTTCCAGTGAATCGGTCTGTATTATATGCTTGTATATACATTCCCCTAGTTATCAGCCCATTGCCCTAACCTCCCTCTTTGGTAGAGTGTCAGTCCTCCAGTCCTTGGGCTTCTCCCTTCCTTTTAATAGTGGATCAGTTTAGTGTTTTTAGTGCTTCATATCTCCCCACAATCAGTAGTAGCCCAGTCCATGGTTTTGTCCCCCTCTCCTTTTAATCAGTCCCTGTGTGATGACTTTTCTCTCCCTCCACTATTATGCAGCACTCAATGTACTGTTTTGCACCCCTTGCCCAGTAAACATAAGCCTTTACACCACCACAACCCTGCCTTTGCAGGGGATCTGCTCATTGGCCTTTCTTCTACCCTTTTGCTTGCATTCACACCCCCAACCCCTCTCATGAGTCCAGTGCTTTGAAATCCCTCCTCCAGGAGGGTTAGCCTTTTGCTTTTATTCCGCTCCCCTCCTTTCCTTGTGGTGGCTCAGTCATGGCCTTCCCTGACCACCTCCCACCTTCTTAATAGTGGATCAGCGTATGTGCTTGTTGAACTCAGGTCTTTTTTACTCTAAAACACACCCCCTCATGCACACTGTTAACCATTAAGACATTCGTCTTCACAACAATAAATGAATATATTAGTGATAATGCTAATAGTAGCCCACATTTATTGAACACCTACTAACATTTCTTGAGTTCCAGGCAAAGTGCTTTATATTAGTGAGCTCATTTAATCTTGACCATAACCCTACTAGATAGGTACTGAGGAAACTTTGGCATAGGCAGGCTAAATACCTTCCTTACTGAAAGGTGACCCAGTAAGTGCCAGGTTAGGGTGCCCTTCAGAACACAAGATAATTTTTGAGGTTCCCCTTTCTCACCTCATCCCATCCCATGTGAGGCCCCACTCCTTAAAAACCAAGTCAGTTCCAGCTCCAAGCTTTTTGCTGTTCCCTCTCTCTGCACAGCCATCTGCATTGCACACCTTGTCGCAGCATCTGTCTACCCCCAATCCCAGAAGATGTGTGACCTTAGTGATTTAACCACTTTCTCTCGGCACCTGTTTCCTCGTTTGGAAAGTGGGGGGAACAGAACTAGAATCCTCTCCAGTGTAAATAAAGAATACCTGTGACTTAATAATGAAACAAGTAACCTCTCTGGCCTTATCTCCTACACTCCCAACTCTGTTCCAGCCATGCCGACCTCCTCACTTGTCCGCAAACACACCAGTGGTCCAGCCTCAGGGCCTTTACATTGGCCATTTCTTCTGCCCACAACACTGTACCCTCAATCTCTCCATGGTTCCTTTTGGGGCTCTGTTCAAATGTTACCTAGTCCCTGACCATCTGAACTTGCACACCTAGCAGGACTCAGACCCCTTCTCTGCTTTATTTCTCCCTTTGCCCTTTATTACCGTCAATCAGACAGTATAGTGTGCCAATTTATTGTGTTGTCTTTCCCCATTAGGAGTCCCATGAGGGCTTACAGTTTTTGTCTGCTTAGTCACTGCTGGGTCTCCAGCACCTAAAAATATACCTAGTATATATAGTAGGTGCTTAATACAAATTTATTATGTGAATGAATGGGAAAAAATAATTTCAGACAAATTGGGGGGACATGTGGGGATGAGGAGGGCATATGAGAGCTAATTAAGAGGCTAGTTAGTTTGGCCCTGGCTGGTGTAGCTCAGTGGATTGAGTGCTGGCCTGCGAACCAAGGGGTTACTGGTTCAATTTGCAGTCAGGGCATGCTGTGGGCTAAGTCCCCAGTAGGGAGGCATGTAAGAGACAACCACACATTAATGTTTCCCTCCCTCTCTTTTAGAGGGGAGGCTTCCCCTCTAAAAATGAATAACATATATTTTTTAAAAAGAGGCTAGTTAGTTGGGACTGTTCATTCAGTTACTGAGCACCTACTAAGTACCAGGTACTTTT
>PVKM010027204.1:0-18939 GCA_004027735.1 Carollia perspicillata | reverse complement strand
CCTGGCTGGTGTAGCTCAGTGGATTGAGCGCGGGCCTGCGAACCAAACAATCGCGGTTCGATTCCCAGTCAGGGCACATGCCTGGGTTGCAGGCCAGTCCCCAGCAGGGGACGCATGAGAGGCAACCACACATTGATGTTTCTCTTCCACTCTTTCTCCTTCCCATCCCCTCTCTCTAAAAGTAAATAAATAAATAAAAATATTTTTAAAAAAAGAATGTTTATTTGAAGCATAGGTTTAATAGAAGTCAGTTGGAATAGAATAGAATGTGAGTCAGGACTCACATTCCAGTGGAGGGGTCCTGGAGACGGACTAGCTCTCCAGCGTCAGGAGGACTGTCCAGGCTACTTTGGAATTTCCCTGCAGGGATCACAGAAGTGGCCACCTGTCTCAGTCTACGTAGATTGAGGGAGTTCCCAGGATATGGGGCTTTCTATTTTAAAACTGACTAGAGTGTTTCCTGGGATGCAGGGCTTTCAGTGCCCAAATCAGGAAAGCTACAGGAAAACTATGATGGGTTCGTTTGTTGAAGACCATGTGATCCTTGCCCTCTGGTGCCAGAATTTTGGAGTAGACAGTGATCCCAAGAATTGCCAATCTCTAGGCTGAGTGACTTCTGAGAGTGTCTGGCTAGAAAGCTAGATCCAACAGAGGCTACATGGCTAGTGAGGGTTAGATCTTGAAAACAAATGACCCAATTAAAAAGTGGGCAGAGGACCTGAATAGACATCTCTCTAAAGAGGACATATAACTGGCCGATAGGCATATTAAAAAAGGCTCACTATCACTCATTATCCGAAAAATGCACATTAAAACCACAATGAGAAATCACCTCACACCTGTCAGAATGACTATCATCAATAAATCAACAAACAACAAGTGCTGGTGAGGATGTGGAGAAAAGGAGAACCTCATGCACTGTTGGTGGGACTGTTGGTGCAGACTGGTGCAGCCACTGTGGAAAGCCGTTTAGAGTTACCTCAAAAAATTAAACACAGAGCTGCTTTTTGATACAGTGATTCTACTTCTGGAAATATATCTGAAGAAACCTGCAACACTAATTTGAAAGACTGTATGGACCCCTATGTTCACTGCAGCATTACTTAACAATAGTCAAGATATGGAAGCAGCCCAAGTGCCCATCAGTAGATGAGTGGATAAAAAAGGCTGTGGTACATTTACACAATGGAATACTACTTAGTGGTAAAAAAGAAGGGATTTTGCCTTTTGTGACAGCATGGATGGAACTGAAGAGTATTATGTTAAGTGAAATAAACCAGTCAGAGAAAAACTAGTACCATCTGATTTCACTTATATGTGGGATCTAATGAACAAAATAAACAAACAAGATAGAAACAGACTCATAGATACAGAGAACAGACGGACAGCTATCAGAGAGGCAGGGGTTTGGGGGCTGGGTGAAAGGCGAAAGGCGAAGAGATTAAGCAGTACGAATTGGTAGTTGACAAACAGCCACAGAGATGCAGATTGCAGCATGGAGAACACAGTCAATAATGTTGATTTAACGGGGCATGGGGCCAGGTTGGCCCTTAGGGCAGCAGGGGGCCCACTCTGTGGAGTGCATAGTTTTCCAGCTTCTTTACTGTACATCTGAAACCGGTATGGAATGCTATTGAGTGTAAACTGTAGTTAAATAAGTAAAATAGACTATAATATAATGTTTTTTATAAAGATGTCCTGGCTGGTATGGCTCAGTGGATTGAGCGCTGGCCTGTAAATTGAAAGGTTGAGGTTCAATTCCTGGTCCCTAGCTGGAGGCTTGAGAGAGGCAACTGATTGATGTCTCTCTCACACATGGATGTTTCTCTCCCTCTCTCTCCCCCTCTCTTCCCCCTCTCTAAAAATAAATAAAAATAAAACCTTCAAAAAAAGAGTTAGAACTGGAGATGGAAAGAGTTGGCCAACTGGTAGAAAGATGTCAAAAGACATGTGGAGTGAAGAGACCAAGGGGCGAGCCCGAGTTGTACTGGTGGCCGAGATCTGGGAGATGATCAGTGATGTCCTCTGCTGGCAAGAAGTGAGGGGCCTCGGCATCTCTGGATTCTGAAATGCCATTTATTTTCCAAATCCTGGTCCTGTTTCTTTGAGGCCTGCCTTCCCTCACAGTGCCTGGTTAAGTAGCCAAAAATTCCTACAATTTTATCTCTACACGAACGCTTTTAATAAGCCTTTCATTTCTCACATTAAACTGGGCAATCTCTGCTCTTCTAAACCAAAAATGAAATGGAACATCTATGCTGGACGTTACGGTGAGCTGGGAGGAGGAAAGACAAAAACTAATTAGGGCGGATGATGGAGACAGTGAATTTAAGGTTGACGTTAAGGTTGACACCACATATGGCATTGTGGACTGAATGATTTTCATTGGCTCACCTTCTTCAGGACCAAGAACAAGGAGACTGACATCGGTTTAGTGCCTACTATGTGTTGAAGACTTTCTGTAGTTTATTTCATTTAATTTAAGTCTTCTTAACAACATTGTGAGGTAAATTAGTCATCTCATACATACAAGGGAACTTCATAGAGTTAAATAACTTGACTTTGACTCCCCACGGGTGGCATTTCAATTCCAGATTGTCTAATTACAAAAGCATTAGACCCTGCTGCCTCACGCAGCATAAGGGAATTAATTTCAGTGACTCTGGGCAGAGACAGGGGTCTGTGGAAAGGGCTGGGCAATCCTTTCGGAATGGTGGAGATGTTTGATGGACAGTGAACTCCATAATCTATTGACACTTTGCCTTCAGTCTCCTCTTTCTCTGTCTTTCTCCATACCTTACTGACCCACTCTCTTCATATTTTTCAGATGACTTTTTACAAGGGTGATAGTTGATCTTTTCATAATAGCCAGGGAAATGTAGACTTAGACAATGAAACAACTTGCTTGCCCAAAGTCACAAAACAAGATTTTGCCAGATTCATGATGAGAATACCAGGGAATGGAGGGTCAGAAAGAAGGGCGGTGTCCCCAGAAGTCAAGCACTTAACAGGCACGTAGACCTGGGAGAGGGTAGCAATTCATGGCACCCAAGGGCTGGTCATGGTCTCTCTCTAGCTCTCCACTGCCCCGTTCACCCACAGGGAACTTGTTCCAGTTAACAAGGATGTCATGCTGTCCCTCACCGCGGGCTTTTGTACCCACTATGGTCTGAAGCTAAGTACGTCTTTCCCTCTCTCTACTTCTCCACACTGCTTCTGAATCTGACTTGATCCAACACATGATTCAGGTATCACTCACAAGTCACCTCCTCCAGGAAGTCTTCCCTGATCCCCAAGCCTGCATAAAATTTCTCTCTTAGGTGTCTCTCTAGCACCCTACTCTCTCCTGTCCAACTTATTACAATGTCCTATTAATTCACCTGCTTTCCCTACTAGACAGTGAACAGGGACCATATCTGTCCCACATAGCCTTGTGGCTGCAGTGTGCCTGGTGTGCCTGGCACACCAAATATTCTAGAAATAATTGTGGAATATATTACTTAATAAATAAAAAACCATGGAATCATAAATAGTAGCCAATACCAAGGAGCTCAGAAGCCAACCAAATAAAGGGTCAAGAACAGCGGCCACTGTTTACTGCCCGGCCAGCGGGCAGCAGGCATCCCTCCACATGGTCCATTTTCTATAATTATCATATTACCATTATTACCATTACCATTATTACTATAATTACCATTATCGTAATGGTCCTGTGAGGCGGGCATCTTCATCCCACTGGAAAGGTTGAAGTTCCCTCAACTGCCCAATCGTGCAGCACAAGAGCTGCAGTGCAAAGACTCGCTTCTTTGATGGCAAACTCCTGCTCGGAACCCAGACACACGAAGGAACCAGAGTGGGAGAGAATTGCGGTGGCTCGAAACGCTCCCGGGGAGCAGAGCCGTGGTTTGGGCATGTGGGGCTGAAGCAAGCGGCCAGCTTCGTTCGAGGGTCCACACTGGGGTGGCTGCTTGGGACCAGAATCAAAGGGGGCCTCTGTCCAAGGCCCCTTCAGGCTGCTGTAGAAAGCAGAGTCCTAAGCTCAATTGTGTTTGTCAGCATTTCACGTTCTGCCCACGCAACATTTCTTCCAGAGTCTGGAGTGAAACCAGCAGGGCTTTCCACAGTCAAGTTTCTCCCTTTGCCCAGGAACAGCCAAGCCAAAGGGGGCCTGTTTTCTCTGCCTTTTTCCAGAGCTTTTGTGTGCTCCCCCTTGGCGGGCCTCTTCCCTTCCCGCAGTAAGGTTGAATTCCCTGATGGTAATCGTAATTATAAGCATATGTTGTTGCTCTCCGCTGCCATTGGACTTGCAAAGCTTGAGTTTTAAAGGCAAAAAAATAGAAAGTCGCGTTTGGAACACATTTTCTGTCATGGGCCCCTCTCTGTGGACAGAAAAGTGACTGTCAAGGGCATTCTTGGAGCAGATTGGCATACTGAGCATGAGTTCAAACCGGGTAGCCATGTCAGGCGATCACTGACTGCATCAGCAGAACAGTGTTTACAGCTTAATGTGATGGTCACAGGACTTGAATCTCAGAGGCTTGTTGGCTTACAGAATGCTAATGGGGAGCTGAAAACGCCAAAAAGCATCCCAAGAAGTCTTTGCGAAATCAGGCCAGAAATTACTCAAAAAGCAGACGTTTTGTAAACAATGTTGATTTGTTTAACTCATGGTAGCCCCCTCTTTTTTCAAACTTCTCTCCTTTGAAATGGGGGCATACAGATTCGAAGGTGAGCTGACCAAGTCTTGGTTTGGTTAACCACTGCCATCTGTGGGGGCAGAGGCATGGATGGGGTCTCCATCTGTTCAGTATGTTCAGAAGCTTCCTCCCCAGTTCTTGACAACCACCTGCTCAGTGCTCCAGGCCGAGGACTTCTGTGCCGTCTCCTGTGACTGTCAGTGGTGCTTTTCTGTCCTGAACTTCCCAGCTCTCCCAACAGTTCTACACACATGAGTTCTGAAACCTGGTACACAAAGTCGCTTCGGTTTACAGAGGGAGCCTTGGTTAACACAGTCTGCTTTTTAGAAAAGCATCACACTTGGTGAAGGGGCAGCCCTCTGGCATGATTTTTTTCCCATTGTTTCTTGCAGAATTATAGTTTATCGAAGGTGGAAAAGATCTTTGAGATCGTGTTGGTTGATGGGTCCTCGAGATTTGGATTTCATTGACAAAATTTTTAAAAATTGTGGAACTGATGTGGTACTTGTGATTTTTATTTTGCTAAGAATACTTTGACGATTTTCAAGTTATCTATCATAATCATTTTTAAAAGAAAGGACATTTAGCCTCCCTCTCCAGTAAAGCAGCTCATAATATTAGTAAAAAGGACAGTATTTCAAAGTGAATACATTTAGCTTTGTGAAAACTTTGCTACAACTTTTTAATTTTTTCTTTTACCTTGTTGCAGGCAGATCTAAGCCAAAGCCTTCATTTTGCAGATAAGGAAACCAAAGCCCAGATAAGTTATGTGCCTATTTATCACAGAGCTTATTTGAGGCAGAGCTAAGGTCTAGGGTTTCTCAACTTCAGCTCTATTGACATTTGGGCTGAATAATTCTTTGCTGTGTGTGCGTTGGGTGGGAGTGGGTGTGGGGTTCTGCGCATCGTAAGATGTTAACAAGTGTCCTTGGTCTCAACCCACTAGATGCGAAAGCATCTCCCAGTGGTGACAACCGAAAGTGTCTCCAGACATTGCCGAGTGTCCCCTGGTTGAGAATGCTGCTGTGATCCAAGAGACCTTCTTCTATGCTAAGCTACTTGTGAATTTAATTTTGCTCTCTATCACCAATGACCAAATGGTAAAAAGAGAGAAAAAAAGCAATTTTTAAAAACATCAATTGTCTTTTAACTGAAGATAAACAAAGAAGATTCGGGGGACCTATGTTGAAGGAAGAGGCATGTAAAGTATGTGACGTGTACGTCTGGGACTATGTGAGGGGGATCCCTGTCCCATCCCAACCTACAGGTTAAGTTACTTTTCAATGACAGCTCCTCTTTATTAAATATGCTGAGTTAAATATATCGGCATTTTGCAGATATGATCTCATTTTTTTGCTATTCACCAAGTCTGAAAGCTGGGCATTTTTACCCTCCATTCTGTGGAGGGAGAAACGGAGACTCAGAGAGGTCAGAACCACCTCCCTGGGAAGCTGCAAGGGAACTGGATCTGCTCAGCCCCTCCCACTCAGCCTAGTGTCCAAGGCCCAGCGGTAGAGCAGGCGTTCCCTTTGTCCCAGTTCCTGCCCAGGTTGCTCAGAGCAGCTGGGGACCAACTGCGGGCGGCTGCTCTAGGCACTAGATTCGAGGAAGGCCGGAGGGACCTGGGGGCCCTTTGGTGCCACAGTTTTGGAATCCCCAAAGAGACTCCTGGAGTTCCAAGTGCCTTTGCAGTCTCCTTGTCTGTGTCTCTCCTCTGGAAGCCTTTCTGCAGCTCAGCAGTCTTCTACCTCTGCTGCCCTGGAAGCTCTCCTTATTCGCTGCCTTCCAGTGTGCTTCACGCCACTCCCGCCCACCCCCTCAGGTACTAAGTGAATCCTGCTGTTCAGAATCTGATTCGTATCTCACGTTTTCTGTGAAACCCGCCTTGGCCAGACCAGCCTTTCTGGAAATACAGACTTTAAGATCACACTGACCCTACGGTTCTAAGTACCAATTCCACTATTGTTACTGATTTTTTTTTCATGGAAATACACATTTATTATACTTTTCCAACCAGATATACACTCCTAGAGATAAGAGCATTTGACGTTTGGCTCCCGTCTTGATTCTGCCACTTACTAGCTATGTAATCTTGACTATGGCATCTACCTTTCTCGAATTCCAGGTTCCTCATGTGCAATTGGAGGATAACAGTGTTCCCCTGTGTATTGCTATGTGAATAGAATAGGAGAGCAAGTTACAATCCTTTATAAATGTCAAAACTCATCACCAAAGCTTCTATTAAAATGATGTTTACGATTTAAAACATTCTCACACTGTCTATATATGGTATATTGTTACTAAATATTGCATATTTATTAATCAGAGCCATCTCATTGGTGGTTGTGCTATGCAATGGCAAAATTAGACCAGGGCCTTTGAGGCTGGGAGGGGCCCTCAGGCTCCCTGCACTGGGGTGAAGCTGGTTGCTAAGGACTCAGGGTGCTTGTGTGTAAGAGGGACCAGAGGCTGCTTGTGGTAGGCAGGGTTCTAAGTTGACACCCCGTGGATCACACTTTTGTATAATCACCTCTCCTGGAGTTCTCGTGGAATCTGGGAACTGGCCTCTAGCCGGTAGAGCATGGAAGAGGTGATAAGATTTCACTCCCATACATCACGTTCTGTAATACTCTGTCTCAGCATACTCGGGCAAGGCAGTCTCCTGCTCGCTTTGTCGAAGCACACTGCCACGGTGTGAGGGGGACGTGGGAGGGTCACAAGGAGGAGACTGCAGGGCCTGGCCGCCTCACTCACGTCTGCCAGTCCTCTTCCTGGGTCGGTGGGAAGGACCCAGTCTCAGCATTTATCTGATGCTTGTGTGTAGGAAGTGCCCCATCCCCACTCACCCCCCAGAGCTACAGGAAGAGTCAAACCTCGAGAACTTGGTGTTTTGCTGCGTCCCTCTCCCCGGCATTCTTTCTCCACCCACACCTCAAGATGGAGAGTCCCTACGACCCTGTTCTCTTGTTTTTTCTCTTTGCCAGTCACCTGCTGTCTCCAGAGCATTGCGGGCCTCACTTCTGCAGCTGCAGAGAAAATGGCTCCATGGCAGCACTTAACTAACAAGGAAACTGAGGTTCGGAGTAGTGAAGAGACTTTCCCACGCTCGCACACAGTGGGTAGGCAGCCAAGTGGGATCTCAGACTTCCAGTCAGGCCATGTGCCGCTGGGGCCCCGCCTCACGGCCGGTCCGCATGGCGTGCTGGGGTCTGGCCGGCACCCAGATGTTGGGTTCGTTTGGTGTCCGAGTGTATAGAATCATACAGTAAATATTGTTATCCCCTAGCCCAAATTAGGGCTGGTGATAAGTCCTGATTCGGTTTTGGGAGGGGGCTGGGAGAAATACAAAATGCTATTCAAAGATATCGCTGTTTGTTTCAGTACTTAAAAACAGATGGGGAAAAAATAGCTCCAAAGCTGTTTAAAATGTGTGACCAGTCAAAGTGCTTCCTAAAGTCGCCAGCACACAGCTGCCGAGAGAAGAGAGTGCGAAGAGGGAGGAGGGCCAGACACCCCTGGGAGGTCGTACAATCTCCTTTTCCTGGGATTGCAGCGGGAGGTAGAGGGTGTGCAGTGGCCCTTGCATTTTGGTTTGCTTGGTGCTGGTAGGCAGTGGCTGTGAGCACACTGACAGGAAACAAATTTCGGAAGAGCCGAATTCTTGCACAAAAAGAAAGAAAGCAGTCGATTACTCCCGAGAACACGGAATGCCTCGGAAATGTGGGAAGGCCTCTTGTGAAGGACGCCGCTGACAGCCGCACGCGGCCTCCAGTCAGATGCGTGAGCAAATCACAGGCCTTTCATCGTGTGGTTCGTGTTTGCCTCTCGTGGCTCAAACGGAGCGCAGGCCTGTCAAGCCGGCCAAAGGTGTAGACTTGGAGTTGAGTGAAAACCTTTGAAAGCAGAGGATTAACGCAGAAGATCTGAAGGATGCGGGCCTTTATTTCAGAGAGTGATGAGATGTCAGAGCTGGAGGGGATGTTAGATGACATGGAGTTCTGGTTCTGTTAACGGGTTGACTCTTGAGTGACTTCTGAGAGCTGGATATTAAAGGTGGGCATGGGCTCATTTTACAAAGGAATGAACTGAGACCTAAGAGGAGAAAGGACACTTCCGAGAGACATATCTAAGAGACAGTGGAAGAGCAAGCCTTATATTTTGATTAGTTTACCACTTTCTCTAGGATTCATTCATTCATTCATTTAACAAATATTTATTGAGCATCTACTTTGTGACAGGTATCTTTACATTTTGGCCCCTAGCCTTTAATGCAAATATGAGTTTAGCTCCTCACTTTTCAAAAAGCACCGATGACCTTGGTTAAGTCCTGAAACAGACTTGTTTTAATTTCCTGAGCAGTGGCGTTGAATGCTCGCCATGTAGCAGGAACTGTCTTAAACCCTTAGTGACTCTGAAACAGTATAATATGCTGGTCAACATCGTGCACTCTGGAGCCAGACTTCCTGAGTCCTAATTTTGGCTTTGACTTACTTAGCTACAAGCAAATTATTTAAGCCCACTGTGCCTCCATGTTCTCATCTCTAAAATGAGGATACTAATCATGGCATTTACATCATAATGTGTCGTTGCAAAGGTTAAAAGACTTAATCCACACAAAGCTCTTAAAACAGTGTCTTGCAAATAATAAGTGCTTCATAAATATCGGTTATTATCATTTTAAAAATTAATCTTCACAACAACCCCGTAGGGTAAATATGATTAGTGTCCCCATTTTATGGAACAAATTTTCAGTTTGCATCACGCCTCTGCCATCGATCTGCTATGTAATCTTGGGCTTCATTTTCTCAACCAGACAACGAGACAGTAGTAAAACAGAGTATTGTTAAAATAATAAAATAATACTTGGAACAAAGTAATCGTCAATGACCATTATCCACCACCATCACAACAACTGCCCTCACCGCCATTATTATCGCCATCAGCATGGCCATCACCACCAACACCATCATCATCATCACCGACACCATCCTCATCACTGTCACCATCACTGTCGTGGCTAAGGGCTGAAAATGATGGAGTGGCTTAAAATCTAAAAATCTGAAGATCCTTGCTTGAATTTGTACAGCTAATGGGTACTCCTCTCTTGTACCCATACATTCAACGACTTCTTCCTCTCAGCTGATTTGTCTCAAATCACCTCATTTTCAATATTATCATAACCAAACTCCCAACTTCCCTCTCTCCCCTTCCTGCCTGGAATCTGACCTTCCCCTGGGCATGCTCATCTCAGGAGCACTCTCCCCTCGAGGACCGCCCTGCCATCCTGCTGACCAGCCAGGCACTCTGGCGTCTCTTGGTCCCAAGATCGGATCCGTCCCCAGATCTAAGCAGGGCTATTCCTTCCCTCTTTCTTCTAGTCCAGGACACTGTCACCTCTCACTGGACAATCGCAGATCTCCAAAGAGCCTCTGCTTACACGCTCTTATCCCTCAGCACTCTCCCCCCACTTCAGCCACAGACATCTATGTAAAATGCAAATTAATTGTTACACACCCTTTGTTTCTTCTCCCCCGACTCCGAGCACACACTTAAAGCCCAGACCCCTGAAGCCGTCCCAGAGCTGTCACGAGAAAGGCCACGTTCCTCACCAAGGCCTGGAGCGCAGCAGGCTGTGAGCCGCAGGCCCCGTGCTCCCCTCCAGTCTCACTGCTCTGAGGTTGTCTCCATCAACCTCAGCAGGTTAACTCGGATCCTTCCTTTGGTTCTCAGTCCGGGAAGTATCCGTCTTATCCAATTCTCACACTTGGTATCACAAATGGCACATTGTTCACTGTAAAAAAAAACAAGATTTTTTTCACTAGGGAGACTAGAAATTCCAATTCCATTCTTTCTTTAAGTTTTTGGCGAACAGATTTTGGGCAGTGTCCAGGGCTTGGATCCTTGGAGCATCAGGGTCACTGCTGCAAAGCTCACTGTCTAAGGTCAGCAGGTTCACGCCTCTATGCTATGCTTTGCATGGGCAGCAGTGCTCAGACCGGGAGCTTCCATGCCTGGAGCCAGTCCCTGGGCACACTGCCCAGCTGTTTACCCAGTGGAGATTATGTCCCGGCTCCCCCCTATGGCGCTGCAAAAGGAATGTTGCTGTCTTTTACTGGCAGGACCCACCCAAACCCCATCACTTCCCCAATACAAGGGCGTCTCTCCCTCCACCAGAGTGAGTTATTTCTGTTTCTACCTCACCAAACTCTTCCCTTGGGACCCATCTTCTCTGGGGCAACTCTTGTGTGGGCCTTTAGAAACACTGTGAAGAGCTGGGGTAATAGCAGGGAGGAGGATTCTGACACCAGTTTTCCTTAGTAACTCACCCAGTTACCTTACTTGAAAAGAAAAATAAAAGGATTCTGACCCATTTTTGTGTCAAAGATCCCTCTGGTTATCTGATGAAGCCTATTTACGAGGAGGGACCCCCAAAACCCGGAATTTATTTATAAAAATTGTGTCTTTATTCTTACATGTTTAAACTTCAGTCATTTTCAAAGTTCTCTCCATTTGATGTGATACACCTACTGAGACATTTTTTCACTGCTCAAAACAGTGTTTGAACTTGTGGATTTTGATGCCTTTTGGTGCTTCTGCTGTTTTTGTTTCACCTCTTCCACATCAGCAAAATGTTTCTCTTTGAGGATTTTTTTCATCTGGGGAGACAAACAAACAAACAAAAAAGTAGCCTGGGGCAAGATTGGGTGACTAGGGAGGGTGAGGCACAATGATCATGCCGGTTTTTATCAAAAACTGCTCAGCACTCTGCGAGGTGCGGGCACGTGTGCTCCGAAATCACCCATTCTGATATGGGCAACCGTGTTGACAGGGTCTCCCACAGTCTCACTGAATCTGAACGCAGCCTCTCACAACAGTGCTGGCTGGTACACGGATGCAGGTGGGCTCCTAGAACACACAGTGGGGGAAACCTGTACCCTGCGCCCTCCAGAAGATAGTTCCATTTTTTGGGGTCCCCTCTTATATAACCTTCTCAGAATAATGTTTTTAAATCCATAAAACACACAGAAGTACCATTTCATTGAGATAGTTTATCAAAATGTCTTTTAATTGTGGTGTCATAATGTATTTACCTCTACATTATTTTATTAAATATCAGGATCTGGGGCAGGCATAGCAACTATTGTGATTCAACATAGCGGTGAATGTGAGCCCTGTTTCAAAGTCTCCGCCCCTACAGTAGCACTGCTGTACCTGTTGGCTACATTTACACATTGGAGAAAATGCTAAATTTCAGTTGGAGGGTAGTGAACAATAAAGCTGGAATATTTTTCCTATCCGAATTTCAGCACCCCCATATGCACATTAAGTTGTCCAGCCCAGATGGAAAAGCCCTTCCTCCTACAGTCTTCTCCCCTCTGCTCATTGTCCCTGAGCACTCTGCGGTTTGCTGCATGCTCCTTTTTATGGTTTGCCACTGCACTTTGATGTGTGGGACTTTAAAATCACACAACAGACTATAAACTCACTGAGGGCAGAGAACATTTTGATTTGCGATTATATTCCTGTATCAAGCACTTAAGTCCCTGGTACTTAACACACGGGTACTTAATAAGTGCTTGATGCACAAATGAAGAAATGAATGGATGTTGAATTGGTGCAACATTATATGACCTAGAGAATGAGTTGTGCCTATTGCACTGGTCTGAATACTGCGATTCTTCCCAGATGTCTGGCGGCTGCCTCAGGAAGGAAGTTGGATGTGCAGGCTGGTGAGGGGCTGGGTTTCAGGGAAGCTGTGAAACCAGAGCCAGAGAGAGGAGTGAAATAGTGCCAGATGCCATGGAAATGAAAGGGCTCAGCCATAGAAGCTTGTCCATATGTGTTGCTGGAATGAGAGATCTTGGAATGGGTTCCGGAGCTATGTTGTTTAGGATGCTTTTGGCTGCAAGTAACATGATATTGAACAAAAAAATGATTAAAAGAGCAAGGGCAGCTGCCTACTTGTGCCCAGAGTTGGGGAGTTTTAAGGGTGGTATAGCAGCTCAACAATGCCATCAGTCCAAGTTCTTGTCCAGGTGGCCAACTCCACTGGGTTGGTGATGCCTCCTGTTACGGACAAATGCAAGGTGATAGAGCTTCACACTGGAATGCAGCTCCCATACATTTCAGTACTCTCTAGTTTTCCCACCACTGTTGAGTTTTTTATACTGCACTGATCACCATCTGGTTCATCCGTTGTTGAATGATCTCTCTCTTCCATTAGGAAATAAGCTCCGTGAAGACAGGCACTTCATGTTGTTCAGTCTTGTATTCCTGTTGCTTGTAGGAGAGCTTGCCCCATGCCAGGCCCTCAGTAAATATTTTCTTGAATGAGTGAGTAAACGAATGACTATGATGTGCTTGGCATTTGCGTGTGATGGAGGACCACGGCCTCGCTGAAAGCACTCAGACATGTGCGACGTTGCAAAGGCAGTTTGATGGCACTGCCAGAACTCTTGGCTGATAACTGTGTGTGTAAAACGTTCCCACCCACCACCATAAGGGAAATCCAGCGCAGCCTGCGCTTCTGAAATTCGGGCGAAAATGCGTAAAGGTTAAGCTCAGTGCTAAACCACTGACATTTGAACAGCTTCAATGAGAAAACAAAGTGGTCATGAGAAACACTTGTTTGAGGGTTTATGCTGGCAGTGTGAGTGCCCACCGTAATGACTCTTGAAGAGCCAGAGAGATTTGCTGGGGACTGGTACAGGGGTGGTGGTGGTGGAAATGCTGTTCATTAAAATAGCAACACACATATGCTAGGTCCTTCCATGTGAAGGTCAGTGGAGCACAGCAAATTCAGGGGCAGGTTTAATTATCGATGCTCCATAAACAATATTCATTGCTGGGTCAACTCTCTTTGTACTGGAATACAGTTATAGCTGCTTGTCTTAATTTAGTTTCAAGAGCAAACTCAAACTGTACCATTCTGCAGAAAGGCTTCTGAGACTCCCAGGGTAGGCCTTTTCCCTCCCCAAGCCCTGCTGGTGGGAACGCATGCCTCCCATAGCAGGACCAAGCTCATCCCAAATGTATGGGCAGGGCTGCCTACCCCACCACATTTTAAGTTTCTACCTATTTTTCCAGTGATGTTATCCTCCCTGGTGACCCCAAGTACGGGTTTGCCCCTTTCTAATCCATCTTCTAAGATCAGAGTGATTTGTGCCGAAAGGCAAATTGGACCATTCTATTTCCCCGTTTAAAACCCCTCAAGAGTCCCTGTTGTCTTTCAGGTAACGTCCCAACTTCGTGTGTGGCTTATTCTCCATTTGCTCCCTGCTCCCAGGTCCACAGAGCAAACAACACTGAACATAAGATGACATCATTGACAATGGTTGATGGGTGTGTGGGGGTTCCATTACAATACTCTTTCTATATTTGTCTATGTTCAAATTTTTTCCAAAGAAGAAAAGATGATTCCTGGAGGTATCTAGGTCTTAGGCGAGACTCGAGCATGAGTTCTCTGGGTGCAAGAGGTTGAGAGGAAGCATTAGGGCCTGCAGCGATGGAGTTTCCAAAGCCCTAGAGACATCACTGAAACGTCGTGCACACTCAGACGTTTGACAGGGCACTAATCCGAGAGGCCTTTCCCAGTCCCCCCATCAGACTGAGCTGTGCCTGTGTGCGACATTAATACCTTCCCAGTGTCATCAAATCAGTGATCTCAATGTATCAGACCCAGAGGGTATCAAAATCATATTTTGATACACGTTACAAAGACGGAAAGTTATACTGAGAGACATGGCCTGTTGAGGACCACAGTGGCTCAGGGTTTGAGTGCATGGGAATGACTGGAGTTGAGTGCAGAGAAGGAATGAGCTGGGAGGTCTACATGAGTGTTGGCTAACTGAGTGAATGAATGTGGTAGAAATAAGAATTCTGTTAAGAAGAAGACACAACTGTCAGAGACGGCTATTTGTGGGGGGATGGTGATAAGAAGGGCTCACATTTGTTGAGTGTCCTGTGATGTTCTGGGCACAGTCCTGAGTCCTTGACTTGGGTATGTGTTTTTTATTTTAAGCTCTCAGGAGAATTGCTCAACAAGACTCTGCCGAGTGAATAATGCTTTGTGGAGTACCTGAGACTTCATGTGGTCTTCAAGCATGGACTTTAATGAAGGGAGACATAGGAAATGCTGTGGAAACATCTGGTCTTTGCTCTCTGAGTAGTTTAACACTAAGTTGACTGTTGAGCACTGGGCTCCCTCGCCATGAATTGTCTCAGTGGGAATCATCAATGCACGGGGGATTGTTCCTGTTGCCATCATAGTTCTGTTGATGATTTTTCAGCTGAGGCATTGGAGGAAGAATCAGATTGCATGGCAAAGCATGCATCTGGGGCAAATGAGATTCTCCAGAAGTTTAACACTTGACTAACCCTTGAACCAGAGCAGGTACAACAGAACTCACACGCCTCCTCTCGTGTTCTTTTTAGGGTTGTGTTTCATGGGCATAATCTCTGAGAAGAAGGCACTGTTTATAATAAAGCTACTTTCTGCTGAGGGGACTTTATGAGCCAGGTTTTCTTAGCTTGTTAAAGAAGATCTTCACACAAATGGTCCATATAGAAAAGTGTTTTTGCAGAGCCAATCTATTTCATAATATTTAAAAAATAAGGTTATACTGTTTATCATATAGGATTCATTTTCTGAAGACAGCGTTAGGATGGTAGGGAATGAAAAAGATGTTGCCTATGATACATTGAGCTTAGGAAAAGAAAGAAAGGAAGGAAGGAAGGAAGGAAGAGAGAGAGGGAGGGAGGGAAGAAGGAAGGAGAAGGAAGGAAGGAAGGAAGGAAGGGGAGAGAAAGGGGGAGGGAGGGAGGGAGAGAGGGGGAAGGAAGGAAGGAAGGATATCATCATTGGAGGAAGCTGGGCAAAGAAAACAGGACATTGCAGTGCCATTTTTACAATTTCTTTACATTCTTATACTATTTCAAAATTATTGAGGTCCCTGAAAAACTTTTGTTTATGTGTGCTATTTATTAATACTTCTATATTAAAAATTGATTCTAAGATTTAGCTGTGTTTATTTAGTAATTTATTTTAAACCATAGTAAACAATTACACAATAGCTAGTATATTTTTATGAAAAATAACTGTTTTCCAAATCAAAGCAATGGTGAAGAAAATAGCATTATTTTACATTTATATTGATAAATTGGCAGGAATGCAGATTGGTGCAACCACTACAAAAAACAGTATGGAGTTTCCTGCCAAAGTTAAAAATATAACTATAACCATATGACCTAGCAATGCTACTTCTGGGTGTTTATCCACAGAAATTCAAAACACTGGTTTGGAAAGGTAGCTGCGTTCCTGTGTTCATTGCAGCATTATTTACAATTGCCGAGGTATGGAAGCAACCTAAGTGTCCACTGACAGACAATTGGGATAAAGAAGATGGGCTACATGTCTGCAAATCTCTTTAATGTCTAGATTAACAGAAAACAGCTGGATTGTCCTATCTGCATCCGCATTCAGTCTTTTGTGACTTTACCTGTCATGTCACTTCTAGAAAACCCCACTGAACACATAAAGGAGAATCAGGGTGAAAAGGCAAATCACATGTTAGTTTTTAAATTACAAGTGGGTGGTACAGACACTCAGAAATGGTCTTGGAAACACCGAGGATCCCCTGACCGTACGTTAAGAACTGCTGATACAGGTTAAGGCATGTCTCACCCTATTCTAGCTACTTGCTTTTGTGTCACTGTCCCCTGTATGACTGAGCTAATTCACATAACACCAACTGCTAGGTAGGACCTTAATACATATGGTGAAAAGAACAAAAAAAAAAATCAATGAAGAAATCCATTTGTTGTTCTGTATTTTTTTCTTTTTTCTCTAAAAGTCTGTGGGTGATTACAGTTTTGAAAGTTTGTAGAGAAATTTGGGTCTCAAGAGATATATTGTGTGTAGGAAGAAAGTCAGTTTGGTCCAAGGAGCAGTGACTAGTGGTTGAGAGACCCAAGGAGGCGAGCCAAGGGATTTGCACTCAAACCACTCTGTTTGCCTTCCCCTCCCTTGTCATCCTTCCATCTTTGATTTTTATGTTCCTTGTCAGAACACAGGAGTACATACAGGATATATAGCATATGTTGCAAGGTCCGGGAAGGCTTCTTTGCAGGACCAGGCACAGCCAGGATCAATTAAGTAACCGGGAAGGTAGAAAATACAGCTGCAGCTGGAACAAATCAGTTTGTCAGGCACGCGGGTTGCAACCCATAAAAGGTCAGCAGGCAACTCGTGTGAGTAGCTGTGAGTGAAGCTTTTGGCTCCACGGAGCTCAAAGGAGCCAAGTGACCAAGCGTCCTGATTTCTAGTCGCATCCTGTGGATGGTGAAGACTGCAAATGGTAGGCCACGTTGTGCCCCGGTTACATTTCTCATCTGGCTTCTTCTCAGTCGATTTCCCCCGCCCCACGTGAGTTATTTCACCACAGTGACAGGTTGGTTTTAAGGATGGAGGTGGACCTCAAACACTAAATTTCCATGAGGGAGAGGAACTGGTCTGGGTATAAATTAGGGGACTTTGTGGAAGGAGGAGACCAGCAGTGGTGCCGAAAAGGCCAAACCTCATACTTCCTCTTTCCCCACAGGTTATAATGGGAGATCAAATTTCAGGTCAATTTTCAACCATGAATAACTTCTTGGCAGACTAATTAGCTATCTGCTCTTTGTTAGTTCAGGAACAAGGGGTCTTTATTCCTCAGCCTGACTCAGTTCCCTACGCTGTTTTTCTTAGAATAATTATTCCATATGCATGCATGTCTACATTTTCGTTGTTGGTAACAGAAAATGTCTAAACAAACATGTGGGAATGGTTTTGGAGTATCCTTACAAAATTGAGCACGCTCATTTCGACCAGAGTTCAGAACACAATTAGAAAAGGAGACCACAATTCAAATGAAGAATTTTTAATGGAAAATAAAGTTGTAAGTATGCTCCTAATGACCACGTTTGCTAAAAGTCCATTCTTTTTGAAAATAAATAATTATTGAACAACTGCACTGTGCTAGACTCAGAGACTACAGAAATTAACAAGAAATTAATACAGGTTAGATGGGGCCATTCAACACTGTCTGCTGGAAGATAAGGTCACACATAGTAGGACCACAGCAAAAAGGTGTCATCTCTACCAGGTGACTTCATGGAAGGCAGAGTCTTAGAGGAGACCAAGGGCTTAAAATGTACTTTCATACACTGGGTATAATGGTTAGAATCTTAAATACACTTGAGTTGCATCATCTCAACTGAGAGATTGTGCCTTGTGTTCGTGTTCCGTCAGCCAGTAAGAAGTAAAGGGTGGGGGGTGGGGCTCAGACTCAGAACTTCTGACTGCAGAACATTTTCTAAAAACTGTTGGGAGAAGAACTAGCTTTGGAAAGATGTATATAAAGATCATGTATTGTCATTGTTGAATCATCTTCTGTAAAGTGATAATTGTGGTAAAAATAACAGTATAATCCCTTGCTTTTTTCACACGTTCAAACAACTTTATGCTTAAGTGCATTCCTTCTAATTCAATATTTATTGAATCGGTGTTCCGTGTGGCCTGCCTTGTACCTTGAGAATTGTATAAAGAGGGCATAGTAAATTATCCCAGTTCATTTGTGCTGGCAGGAATGAGCATGGGAGGCATGTTTAAAGAGGAGGACCTCAGAAACAACTCTTATGAGGAAGCAAGTGGGCCAGGAGGGGGAGTGAGTTTCTGGGAGAAGCTGGTGGGGTCCTGTTGGTGCATGGGGAACAGGAGGTGCCAGGGGATCCTTTGGAAGGACAGGCTCGGGACATGATTGCTGAGAGGACATTGGAGCTGGGGCAGAGAGGTTTGACTGCGTTATAGAGGAGTAGATTTCATCTCCAAAGAGAAAGAACAGTTCTCTGAATTCGAGGCAGCACTGGGTAGTGTGGAAACATGGGCTCTTGTGAGGGAGAACTGTGGCACGTGCTCACGTGCTCATCTGCACCCACTGGGCCATGCCGTCTCCTCTGATTTTTTTAACTTTTTTTTTTTTTTTGGCTGGACAGAAGGATGCATTGTAGGTAGCATGCCACTGAGCCTTGAGTCTACTCCATTTGAGTCTTAAATATTTGCCAACATCTTTCCAGCCCCTTCTTGCCTGTAACATCTCTTTTGAGAAATCAGCTGACAGTCTGATGGGCAAGGACCTACATCCAAGATTGCTCTATCCAGCAAAGCTTTCATTCAGAATGGAAGGGCAGATAAAGGGCTTCTCAG
>PVKM010027203.1:0-18889 GCA_004027735.1 Carollia perspicillata | reverse complement strand
GTTATAGATAGTAAGCTATTTAAAAATATGTGTGAATGATGCTGCAGTGAGCATGGGAGTGCATATATCACTTCAAGGTACTGATTTCATTTCCTTTAGATAAATATCCAGAAGTGGAATTGCTGGGTCTTATGGTAGCTATTTTTAATTTTTTGAGGCACCTCCACACTGTTTTCCATAGTGCTTGCACCAATTTCTATTCCCACCAATAGTGCACAAGGGTTTCCTTTTCTCCACATCCTCCTCAACACTTGTTATATCTTGTCTGTTTTATAATAGCCATCCTAACAGGTGTAAGGTGATATCTCACTGTGGTGTAGATTTGCATTTCCCTGATGATTAGTGGGGTGGAGCATCTTGTCATACCTGTTGGCCATTTGTACATCACATTTGTTGATTTACAGATATTGAGCCATCCTTGCATCCCAGAAATAAACTCCACTTGATTGTGGTGTATTGTCCTTTTAATATGCTGTTGAATTCAGTTTGCTAATATTTTGCTAATATTTTATTGAAGATTTTTGCATCTATCTTTACCAGAGATATTGGACTATAGTTTTCTTTTCTTGTAGTGTCTACATGGCTTTGTTATCAGAGTAATGTTGACCTTGTTAAAATTTATTAGAAAGTCTCCCTTCTTCATCAATTCTTGCAATAAATTTAAGATGTTCATTGCAGCTTTATTCATATTAACCAAGATACATGCACCACCTAAATGTCCCTGATGGATGAACAGATAAACCAAATATGTACATATATACAATGAAATATTATTTAGCCTTAGAAAAGAAAGAAATCCTGCCATATCTGACAACATGGATGAACATGGAGGATATTAGACTAAGTGAAATAAGCCAGTCACATGACAAATACTGCATGGTTCCACTTACATGAGATATCCAAAATAGGCAAACTCACAAAATTGGAGAGTAAAATGGTGGTGACCCGGCACTGGGGGGGAGAGGAAATGGGGAGTTGTCATTTAATGGGTACGACGTTTCAGTTATGCAAGGTAACTTCTACAGATCTGCTGTTCAACACGACACCTATAGCTAACAATGTCGTATTGTGCACTTACAAACTTATTAAGAGACTGGATCTCATGCTAAGTGTTCTTACCACCAAAAAAAAAGAAAGGCAGGGGGAAACTTTGAGAAATGATAAATATGTTTATTATCTTGGTTTCATGGGTGAACGTATATCTGCGAACTCATCAAATTTTATACACTAAATGTGTCTAGTGTTTAGTACATTAATTATAACTTAATAAAGTTGTTTTAGCCTTGGCTGGTGTGACTCAGTGGGTTGAGCACCAGCTGCAAACCGAAGGATCACTGGTCCCATTCCCAGTCAGGGCACATGCCTGGGTTGCAGGCCAGCTCCCCATTAGGGGGCACACAAGAGGCAACCACACATTGATGTTTCTCTTCCTCTCTTTCTCCCTCCCTTCCCCTCTCTCTAAAAATAAATAAACGAAATCTTTTTTAAAAGTTGTTTTAAAAATATATGATACATGTAGGAATTAATAAATTATCAACTAAGAAAACTACCATTGAAACAATTAATTCAACAGGTTGATGATATCAGAATGCTTGAGCTAATTATTATCATATCAGATTATTCCTCCCTCATTCCATCAATCTATCCAAGAGAGTTTCATTATTTGGGGTCTTTCAATAAGCCCCCAAATTTAACTTGTATAAGTAGGTAAAAGTGTGGTATTGAAAATTGGCAATCACCTCCAGATAGCTTAAAAGAAATCTGAAGTAGCTAATGGGTATCAAAACTTTTTGCACTTTTTTAAGGCAAATTGTAAGATCAGAATACTAAAAATAATAATAACAATAATAATAATTCCAAAATCAGGCATGAGAATAAAAATGGCATAAGTGAAGCTGTGACAACTAAATGTTAGCTGAAAACTCTGCGTTTTGCCAGTGAAAGGAAAGTCATAACCTTTAGTAGCTTTAGGCCATTAAGAAGATGTTTCATACAAGAGGAGCAGTAAAAAGGCCATTGCCTATGAGTGTTCTGCTAAAAATCACCCAAATTAGAATCAGTCTGCATTCCCATCTCTAATGGAGACAACTCTTTCAACACCTGAGATCAGCAGGCTCTGTCAGAAACAGAGACGGATGCTGCTGGAAGCCACCACCAATTCCTAGAAAGCCACGGTACCAGACTGGGTAACAAGAAGCACTGCTGGCAGGACAGTCCTCCAGCCTGTGCGGCAGTCCGCCTGTGCAGCTCATGCAAGTCACTTCAACCTTCTGAGCTATCACATCTCATCTGTAAAATAACAACATTGCTGAGTTGATCTTGCGGGCATCTTCCAGATTTCATATTCAATAATTCAAGAAAGCGTAAGATGCGTTTCTACTGGACATGAACCTCTAGCTCCTAAGATCATTCCGGCTCATTTTGGCATCAGATTTATCTGACACAATGGCCACTTCCACCTGTAAGAGGAACTTAGGTGAAGTTGTAGGCCAGAAAAAGGGAGTTCCCTTCATCCTTGGGCAGAGCAGATGGTGCTGCTACTCTGGTGGCAGTGAAAATTCTCCTGGTCTTGATCACCCAAACTGCCCTTAGGACACCTTCAGGCATCTCTGCTATTTTGCACCATTAGTTTCTTTTGCCTTTTCTACACTGGAGTATTTGGTCACTAGAAAGGTATTGTTTGCCATGAGATAATCATAGAGACTGATCGTGTAGGTAGGGTGGACAAATCTGTGTTCTATGGACCACAAGCAGCAAGCCCTGGTTGACTCTCCACTACCAGGGAGCAATTTACCCAAAGAAGGAAGGCAGTTCTCATCACAGCCCAGAAAGGAGAGGCCCAGAGTGTGAAACCGACTTCCCCTTCAATTTCAGGTGGCCACCGACAGTCCACCTTGGATCACTGGAAGTGTTATTCAGGACAGACTACGGAGGCAGCTGGGTTTACCTTTATTTTACATTTTGCTTGGTGTTGTTTCCTTTTGCTTTTCAGCTTCACAATTATTTAAATTTTCACATGATAATATTGTTTTAGAGGGAAAAACCCAGACAAAAAGGACAGGATTGATCCTGACAACCTTTTGGGTGACATATTAAAAACATTGGCTGAGAAGTGACTCTTATAAATAGTAGGCATCGTAGCACAGCACATTAGTGTGCGAGTCTCTTGATTCCACTATAATTATGGGAAAAAAAGCTTCAATCCGTGCAGTGGGGGAGTATTTAAAATTACAGCTAAGGTGGCAAATTACTGGATCTCAGTGTCCTAGTCAGACAGATTGCTTTCATTTCATGAAGAGGGACACAGAGCCATGTCAGAGCCAGCTACCCCTGGTGAGCTTAATGTGTTCTATTTAAAAGCACAAGATGGAATAAAGGACATAGTAGGGGATTTTACAATTTCCAGCACAAACATTTATTTTTATTTTCCCAAAGCATGGAGTGCCAGAGTTGGATCAGGGATGCTTAAGTTATTCATCTGATTTTTGGTTCCCATGCCCCCAGGCACAGAGCAGACCAGTTAACAGACAGTGTTTCGGGCTCTGCGGGCACTGTTTCAGCAGTGGGTTTAATCCTCACGGGAAGGTGGCCCAGTGCCTGTTACGCTGTCACCTCGCCCTCTCTCTGAGCCTCCATCCTGCTCTGGTGCCAACGGTGGCAGCCATGTGGCTCTAATATGTCAGCACAGCCCCAAAACAAAAACACAGTTGGAACAGCTTTGGACGTGCTCGCCAACTTCAGTCTAATTTTCGAGGCCCTGAGAAGGAGACAAGAAATGAGGAAGTTATTCCTCAGAAAGCCATTCAGTCCTTAATTTGTTCCTAACTGGGCTTTTGGCTCTTTTCTTTTGGGGGTGGGGGGATGCACGCAGGGTGGAGCAGTTCCCTCAGGAAGAACTGACAGAAGCATGAAAGCCAATAATGACTTTTTACACAAATATTCCTCCTGAATCGTGTATCTCTCCAATCGGTAGCCAAGAGCTAAATTGATACGCACTTGAAGTGTTAAAGACAGATATAGACAAAGTGGCTGCTGTGTGCAGACAGAAAGTATTATAACTTTTATATGGTAGACATAAACCACGAAGTAGCTATCCTGGTTTATGAGAGTAGATCAGAGCATGGCAAGAAAGGGGAGAGAAAGAGACAGGGAGAGAAAAATGCGGCAAACAGATTCGACACCAAAACGGAAAGTCAAAGTCAAGCTTTCAAATGTCGTAAACTGACACCTGCCTTCAGGATTTCCCATTTTTCACCCTCTCCTTAGGAGCCATGCTCAACCAAACTTAAGGATTGCTCCTAAATTTGTCCTTCCCTGGGTTCCAATATACATTAAAATCTAATCTGTGCTGCCCTGGCTGGGGTGGCTCAGTTTGGTTGGAGAATTGTCCTGTAAAAGAAAGGTTCTGAGTTCAATTCCCGTTAGGGCACATGCCTAGGTTGTGGGTTTGGTCCTTGGTCTGGGCGAGTCTGCCTATGGAGGCAATGAATTGATGCTTCTCTCTTGCATCAGTGTTTCTCTTCCTTCCTCTCTCTTACCAAAAAGCAATGAAGGAATGTTCTCAGGTCAGGATATAAAAAAACTAGCCAGTGCCAAAGACCTGGGGCCTCAGACACCTGGACTAATGGACCCATCATGGGTGGAGGTCCTGGTCCTTCAGAGACAGATTTGAATTTTATGTTGGACTTTCTGGGGACAGGACATCAGGAATGCCTAATAAATTCAAAGTATGGGAACTGTTGTCACTGGGACACAGCCTTAAGGAAAATATTTTCGTGCAGATTAATCTCCCCGTCACAGGCCCTGTGTTCTCTGGGAGCAGTGACTCGGCTAAGAGTGGAGTGGCCTGACTCTATCTGCTGAGCATGACATAGGATAAATCACCTTAACCACTGAGGCAGAGCTGCCACCCCAGGGATCCTGAGAGAAGTAAATGAGTGTTGTCTTATACACCTGTGTATGTGGCAATGTCAAAGCATTTTGACCTATTTAGAGAGAGCTTACACACTGGTAAACACTTGGATGAAACAGCATGAAATTGCTTGGGACCATGGTCTCTTTGGGCCACCCAGAATTTCCTGACCTATATACACCTCAGAGGGAGGGGGGAGGAGGAAACCTTCTTAAATTTATTTTCTCCTTCACCTACAGCAGTTATCAGTAAGGAATCTGAACTTGAGCTCTCTCTGAAGTCCATGAAACAACATGAGTGATAAAACCCAACAGAAGGGTCAGGAGTCCAGTGAGCAGACCGGCTGTAAAGACCCCCCACCAGGTGCATGAATGGCCACTGCCAGGAGGTTGCAGGTGCCTCCCCTGCTTACTCGAGGGAGGGATTTGGGTCTGGTCAGCAGTCCCTCCTCAATGTTGTCTATTCATCTGCTGTCGCTGGGCCCACAGAGCCGGGGATTTGCATTCAACTTAATCCACATGCTTTCTCAGTGTTCAGCCTGATCCCAACACGAAGGAGCAAGAGGTCTGAGCCCCCGGCCTGCGATCTTAACACCTTCCTCAGCACAAAGGATAGTTGAAAATTTATAAAAGACAAAGTTAGTCCTGCTTCAACCAGAACTTGAGTTGTATGCAGGCCTTTGACTTTCAAGCTAAGGTCAAACCAAAGCTCCCATGGGAGAGCTGTTCTCCACCAGGACCCGATGCAGCTGGGCACGTAGACTAGCCATCTTGTGGGTGAGCCTCCCAGGTGGAGAATCCTGGAGGGCATCCAGCCACCTCTCTCACTCCTGGCTAAGAGCCATGGAGGTTGGCATGGCACCTGGCCGGGACCACTTATATGCACCTGGTGCACCAGACATCTCACTGACACACTGATGTGTTCACCTTAGCTGGCTGCTCAGTACAGGCTAGGAGTCCTGCAAAGTGATTTACGGGGATGACACCACTTCCTCTCTGCCTTGTTCCTAACAAGTGGCACTCACACTTGGGAGATGGGACACAGACACAGCAGGTGCACTGCTCACCTATGTTCCCACACTTCCCGGCCCCCCGTGGGGGCCCAAGCTGGTCTTCCCAACACCGCACAGGCTGCCTCCCGATGAAGAGCCACTGCTGGCATCAGGGCTCAAAAAGCAGTTGTCGTGGACTCAAAGAGAGTGACCACTGGACAAAAGCTCAGTGCACTGGTGAAGACAGAGAACACTTGTTTGTATCATGCATCTACTGGGGGTCCACAGGCAGCGCTGAAAAGGCCATTCTAGAAAGTAAACACGCATGAGAGAGTCCATCCCCTGGTACTGCATCAGAGGTGACAGTTTATTCCTTTTTCATTCCTCCTTTTTATCTATTTTAAACACATGTGCACATAAGTCTTACTACTTTAACCATTTTTAAGTGCACAGCTCGGTGGCATTCAGTGCCTTCACACTGTTGAACAGCCACCACCACCTTTACATCCGGAACTCTTTTAATCTTCCCAAAATGAAACTGTTCCCATTAAACACAAACCCCCCAGCCCCTGGCACCCACCATTCTACTTTCAGACTATGAACTTGACTCCTCTAAGGACCTTATGTAAGTGAAATTAGACAGCATTTGTCCTTCTTGACTGGCTTATTTTTACTCAGCATAATGCCCTCAAGGCTCATTCTGATCATTCCTTTCTTATCATTAAAAATTAGCAGAAAAAATAAGAATGTTTTTTCCCACTGTCTGTTCTCCATCTGTGTCTATAAACCCATTATTTTTGTGGATTTTTCCCTCTGGGCCTTCCTGTTAAGCTACTGGGCACAGTTCTCCTCAGGGTGCTGTGAAAGTTGTTAACTTGAAAATAAAGGACCTTTCAAAGTGAGAGGCAACAAGCATTTATTTGAGAGCAGTAAGAATAGCTATTGGGAAGCAGTGATTCAGGCAGAAGCCCCAATGATGGTCTGATGGGGAGACAAAGGCCAGGGGGTATTTATGAGGAAGGGAAGGGGAACAACTGCGTCCACAGAAGGAAGGTGTTGCTATTGGTGCAGGTAACACGACACAATGATGCTGATTCTAAACAATGTTTTTAATTTTCAGTCCAGTGGTTATCAGTCCAGCAGTCATCATATCTGCTTTCTTGCTTACTTTGCAAACAGTTCTTTGGGGCACATTACGAAGGTTAGTTTTATTTGTTTTAACAATCCATTGTTTTAGGTAGGGGATGTGGGAGGCAGTTCCTCTGGGATAGCAACTCCAGCTGCATTTTAAAGTGACTCCACTCATATTATTGTTTACAGGGTAGAGATGGAGATTATCAAGCCACCATTAAGCCAAATGTTTACTAAGAAAGGCAGGAATACTCTTTCGAGTGGCAAGGGAAGGAAATGGGAGGCTGCAGGTCCTTTTTCGATATTTCCAAACCAAAAAGTGAAAGAAAAAGAAAAGCCATGGCTGCTTCTTTCACCTTAGCTGAATTTTTTTTAATCAGATCGATTGAGACACAACTAGCACACAGTGAGATTCACTCCTATTAGTGTACAGTCTTACAAGTTTTGACAAGCATTTACAGTCTTAAAAGCACCATCAAAATATAAAATAATTTATTCACCCCAGAAACATCCCCTCATGGCCCTTTGCGAGCAAATCCCGCCCCCAGCCCAAACCATCGGTTTGTCTCCTGTCCCTGTAAGTTGCCTTTTCTAGAGTGTTACAAATGGAATCCCGCTGCAGGTGACCTGAGATTGACCTGGACTGGTTCCCTGAGCACGAGGCATCTGAGACTCAACAGCAGCTCTTTCCTCTCCTCTCTGTTACGGAGTTGTATCTCATTACTTGACGTGAGGTGTTTATTTGTCCATTCTCACCACTCCAAACACATTAGAATGGTGTCCAACTTGAGACGATTATGAGCAAAGCTGCCACAAATAGTCACGCATACGTTCTTGTGTGAAGGGACATTTTCACATCATTTGGGTAGTCGCCGAGGCTTGGCACTGCTGGGTCGCATGGAGAGGGCCAGCTTTAACTTCATCAAAAAGCTACCGAACTTTTTGCCAAAGGGCTGTGCTGGTTTGGAAAGTTCCCACATCCTCGACGGCACTTGCCATTGTCAGTTTGATGTGGCTTAGCTGTTCTCCTGGATGTGGAGAGTTTTTGTTTTCACTTTCATTTTATTTTAATTTGCATTTCCCTGATGGCTTATGACATTGATGGTTTTCTCCTGTATTTATTTGTCCTCTGGTCTCTTCTTTAGCAAAGTGTCTGTTCAAATCCTTTCTGTATTTTTATGGAGTTATTCGTTTTCTTATTATTGAGTTTGAGAGCTCTTCGTATATTCTGGGCACTGGTCCTATGTCGAATCTGTGATTTGCAAATGTTTTCTCCCTGTCTGTGGCTTGTCTTTTTATGCTCTTAAAAGTACATATCAAAAAAGTCTAAGTTCTTTATCTTAATGAAATCCAATTTATTTATGTTGCATCTAAAAGTGGGTCTATGCCAAAAATTCTTTCAGCCACATCAGTTCAGATACAATCATTCTGGCCTATTATAAGAAATAAAACAGAAAGTTGGTTGGTTGTCTACACTAGAAAACAATGAAGACATTTTACTAATCAGACAAAACATGACTCATTATTGTTATGAATACACACATGTATTAAGTCCAGGTGAACTGCCCTCAGTGGGAGAGCCGATGACATTGAAATTGCTGGGACTGTCATCCATGTCCTCCCAGAACGTTTCCCGTTAGCTGATTCACACACTGAACATTTATGACGTGGCCTCTCTGCCAGGCCCTGAGCCAGAGGCAGGTCCGCCTCCAATGAGGAGCACATACAAGGTGACCGTGTGATGAAAGCTTGGACAAAAACATCCACAAAACTCGATGGTCACCCTGACCTGCCCAGAGCAGCTCCCCCACCACCCATTCCTTTAACTCAGGAGCACATGTCATCTCCAGCACCCCAATCCCACTCCTCACCCACCGCAGACACCGAGACCCTCTCAATGGCTCACAAACCCACCCTGACCCCCACCCCAGGTTCATGACCTCACTTAGGCCCCCATTCAGTGCCTCCCACCCGCCCCTGTGACCCCATTTCCCACCCAGCCAAATTTACATGCTAATTTGAGCATAATATATTCTGTTGTTTCGGGTTATCTTCACCAAGACAGAGAAATGTGGTTATTATTGACTCGACTGAATTTCCTTCTTTGAAACCAGAATCTGCTGTATGTTATGGGTGAAATATGAGGAAACCACTTCAGCAACAGTTTTGCGCTTCAAACCTCGACAAAGAAATGTTCTAGAAATGACATCACAAAAAATGCCTCAAAACCAAGTGATTACGGTGTCAAACTGCTCGGGAGAGCTCCAGTTTCGTGGGCCATCCTCCACTTCAAATATCTCATCCCATTGTCTTTATAAGTACACGTGTTCTTGTCAGGCCGACTGTCCTCGTGCATAGTTCAAAAAATATGGTCACTGTAATTACAGTTCTTCCTAGGGTAAGGAAATGAGAATCAACTCGTGGTCCTTTTATCATGCCATTGGACGATTTATTTCTCACCAAATGAGAATGGAGAAAGTTGAAGGGCCGTTTATCTACTTCTTTCCCTGCCTGTACTTATTTTTAAAGAAATTTGTCCTGGTGAGAAAAAAGTATGTTTTTAAGAGGGATTCTTTAAAGATACTGATTGCTTGTGAATTCCCTGACCTCAGGTAGACTTTCAATAAGTGTCTCTTCTTCATGTCTGGTCCACTGAGTATTGGATTTATCCCACTTTAAGTGTATCTAATATTAAATTTTTAAATCTATATATTACAGAGTGATTATATGCATTGCTAGATACAAAAGCTTTCACCAGGAGGTTCTTTTATATGGGAACTCTGGTCACGTAAGTATTTATAGACTATGAGCCGCAAGAGTGAGGAGAAGGCAGACAGTGTGGAGGTGAGGGCGTGTCTGCCAGTTGAAGCTCTGAACACAGAGATAGTGTCTCTGGTGTTGTGATGTGAGCCACTAAGGGGGTGGTGGGATTTTTTAGGAAGGGACAAGAGGAGATGCTGCTGTCATTTTGATAGATCAAATACACCGAGCACAGAGAAAGTTCCTCTGTGGGTGGAGAATGGGGAAGAATCATTCAGAAAAAAAAAAAACACTCATGGAAAGCTGTTAGCAAAAGACAGTGGTCAGTGGTCAGGACCACGCATTCAGAAAATCTCCCTGGAGTGTCTGAGCCGGCTCAAGCTGCTACAACGAGTCCCACAGATGGGACATCTTAAACAACAGAAACTTACTGTCTAACAGTGTGGAGGCTGAACATCTCAGATCAAGGTGCAGGCAGGGCTAGTTTCTCTGAGGCCTCCTTGGTGTGTGGACAGCCCTCTTCTTCCTGTGTCCTCGAATGGCTGTTCTTCTATGTGTGTCTTTGTCTTAATTTCCTCTTCTTTTAAGGACATCAGATTGGATTCGGGCCCACCCCAATGACCTCATTTTACCTTAATTACCTCTTTAAAGACCCCATCTCCAATTACATTCTGAGGCCCCAGGGTTAGGATTCCACATAGGAATCTGGGCAGACACAATTCATCCTGTAATGTGGAATAAAATCAGGCCGTACAGGGAGCATGAGCAGCGGCATGACTGAGCCTGCAGAGGACAAATGCAGCACGCACGGTGACACGGAGCGCTGCTGAGGGAGTCGGCATCCCAGAGCTGAGGGCGCCATGGTTACGAATGACGGGTGTCAGAGCAGAAAAAGGAGGGGATCTCTCCTGGAGGGCCTCCAGCCTGACATGAACAGCCTCTCTTGGGGACACTGGATAACAAAAGGCCACTATCACTTCCTGTGTGGGGACTGAGTTCCTGGCTTTCTTTTCTTTACTGTTTTCATTAGTCCTAAAAACATGTACTTAACTAATAACAAAAAGTAGAGGAGTTAATTTCCTAGATTCGTCGTTATATCAGGGAAGAGATGGGGTCTGTGTGAGACTCCAAAGTCTTACTGTCCAGGGGGACTCTTCCTCATTTGCTGAGCAACTTAACTGCTGCCAGAAGACTTTCGGCAACTGTGGGTTGGAGACAAAGTGCATGCTTTGTAGATGAGAAGTATTTGCAAGAAATTTCATTGTATACATACAGTGTTCTTCCTATGGAGCCCTGTGAGATTCAGATATATAGATATTAGTATATCTATTAGAGGCATAGCAGAGACCCGCAGAGGCAACGAGATGCTTTTCCATGTGTGGGTTAATGAAGTGTGTCTTCCGTCCCCAGCTGGAAGAGGCCTCCGCACCATAAAGAGAACCTGACATGGGAAGTCAGCCATGATTGCTCATCCTAACTCCAAATCTCTCCAGAATGGGTTTATGGGTGCAGCACTCCTAACAATCATTTATTTCCACAACTCTAATCAGCCCTCATGGTTGTTAATCTTCTACAGCAAAGCTGGGTCTTACATCTTTCTAAATTTATTTTTTATTTCAGTGGCCAGAAAATTATTCTCATAAAATCTTTTTGTAGTCTTTGAATGGTTTTATTTTTTTTTTTCAGGCAAAGTGTATTATTTAGAGTTACAATCTGTCCTAGGAGATCATGAGATGCAATCTCTTTTCAGGAAAAAGAATTTATCCTTCTCAGGCAATCAAAAGATCCTATTTTTTTCTAAAGAAGTGTCAGTCTCTCATTTCACCCCAAAAAAGTAAAAGGTGAAATAGTAATGTTGCAGGAAGAAGAGACAAAAAAAGGGCAACTGGTGACTTTTTTTTACCAAACCCCCAAATGTCTTTAGTTCACCTTGCTGATTAATAGTGCCAAGTATTAACTCCCCAAAAAATGCTCCAGGCTGATCTGTTGACAAAGGGAAGCTAACTTTATCAGTAGTAGGGAGAGTGCCACCCTGATAGAGCCTCAGTCGTGTCTCGCAGTGGGAAATGGGGAAGGCTGTTGAGAGGATTTGGACTTGGGAGGGGAGACTGTGACGCAGACCTTGCAAGCAGGGAACAGTTGGGAGGAGGCAGGGCTCACGATATCACTGTACATTGGTGGATACCACCAGGTGATGGTCTGGAATTGAGTCTCAGTGAGCAAGCTTCTGATGTGGTAAATTAGCTATTTGGTTGGTTCCCTGGCTCAGGTATTTTCCGGAAAAAGGACCAAGGTTGGTTTTACTTGGTTCCAGTGCTGTTTACTTGGAACTGGACTAGCTTCTGTCCACACCAGTCATTAAGGTACAAACAGCTTCTCTAAGATGCTATCTATCTCTATTTATCCACCTAGGCAAATTAGATAAAGGGTATGTTTCCTTGATTTGAAATATTTAGTTTTGCACAGAATTTATACTTAATCAAACTATTTATTCTGAATATCCTATTATGAATGAAACTTTGCCACCATTCATTCGTGACTGAGTTGATCAGCATGTGAACTGGCATAATCCTTTTAAATGACACATTTCAAAGAAAAAACTGTTTTAGCTTAAAGGCATGTGTTATTTTGTTTTCATTTATATACCACATGTCTGTATGATTATGGTTGAGAAGGTGGTTAGTTTTCATATGTGAATATTGCTTTCTTTTAGTAAATTAACACCCTGAAAATAAATCTACAGTTGGATGAATTAGGTTTGTTTTCATTAAGAAATTTAAAAACTGACTATCATAAATGACCCAGTTCCCTAAAAAATAGTACCAAGAATATTAATTTTTAAATGTTAATCCTGATAAGAAAGCTTTTCTGATGCTATTAAAAATGGCTCCATTACATCAAATCTTCTTTTAAGAATAAGAAGGCAATACCCAAATATAGTTAGTCCTGACCAGAGTTTCAAAATTTTTCAAATTGTTTTTATCTGCAAATTATGCTTCAGTCATTGCTCTGTTTCCTTTTTTAAGTTTATTTTTCATTTTTGTTTACTTATATCTAGCTGCTTGATCCACAGATACACAAGTAATTCAGTATTACCCTAGTCTGAACTACGTGGCACCCTGCATTAGTAAATCTGTATTTCCTAATTATTTTGCTCATCATAGTCATTATGAATTAACATTTTAAATTCAGAGAGTGACTACCTTTAAATACATATCAAATGATTAAACTTCTCCCAGGTGGTATTTGATTTGCATCTGGCAAAAGAACAGGGGAGCATCTGCTCCCTAATAAATTGTCTTCTTCTCACCTGCAGCCCTGACTACAAACATCTGTGGGCTTCTGTACATGCAGCAGGACTGAGTTTGCTTGTAAATAAATTGTACCTGTGACTATCACACCATTCAGTAACTAGGTATTCACTCTTTCCATGGAGGAAGAAAAAGTCCCTGAGGAATCTGATGCCAGTACTGAATTTTGTAAGCAAATTTCTATGATGTGTTTGACTTCATTTAGAACTTCCTCTGTAGCTGGTCATTATCAAAAATTCCTGTAAATATTAAAAGACAAGGAGAAATCCCTCTTAAAGCTTGGCCTCACCAGGGTCATCTCTCTTTATTTTTTTAATTGTGCTAAAATACACACAACATAGAATTTACATTTTAGCCATCTTTAAGGGCATTGTGTACAATCACTGTAGTACAAGCACCACCGTATCCATCCACAGAGCTCCTTGCATCTTCCCAAACTGACACTCTGTCCCCATGAAACGCTAACTCCCCACACCTCCTCCCCTCATCTCATGGCACCATCACTCATTCTGCCTCTATGATTTCAACTAGCCTAAGCACCTCGTATAAGTGGAATCTTGCAGTATTTTCTCTTTTGTGTCTGGCTGACGTCATTTAGCATAACATCCTCTAGTTTGGTCCATCCTGTAGCATGTGTCAGAAATTCCTTCTTTATAAGGCATATTTCATTGTGTATAGACCACATTTTGATCATCCATTCATCCATAAATATAACATGAGGGTTGCTTCCAACTTCTGGCTATTGTAATTAATGCTGCTATGAACATGGATATGCAAATATCTCTTAGAGTCCTTGCTTTAAGTTCTATTGAGTATATAACTAGAAATGGAATTGCTAAACCATATGGTAATTCTGTTTCATTTTTTGAGGGACCTCCACGCTGTTTTCCATTGCAGCTGCACCAATTTACATTCCCACCAACAGTGCACAGGGCTTCCAATTTCTCCACATCCTCTCCAACACTTCTCATTTTCCTTTCATGGCAGTATCCATCGTCATGGGTGGTAGGTAGTATCTCATCATAGTTTTGATCCCCATTTTCCAAATGACTAAGTGACACTGAGTATTTTTCTATGTGGTTAATGACCATTTATGTATGTTCTTTGGAGACATGTCTATTCAAGTTCTTTGCCCATTTTTTGACCATTTTATACCTACAGCCATAAGTGTGGCTTTCCTGGAATGGGGATTTGCTTGGTTGCCATAGGCCTGGACTGGTTCTGCAGCTATTTTAGTTAGTGCTGTTTGCCTGGTGTTTCTGTGGAAAAAAATGGGCTAGAGCTTCATGATCCACCCTCCAAGGTAACAGCCAAGACAGTACAGACCAGTGATTCTCAAAGTCCAGTCCTGATCAGCAGTGCCAGCATCACCTGACTGGCAGCAATGCCGATTCTAAGGTCCACCCCAGCCCTATTGCATCACATACTCTGGGGCGGGGGTGGGGGTGGCACATAAGCCTTCCAGGTGACTCAGAAGCAGGCTTATTTCTGAGAACCACTGTCATCAACTTTCAATCCCTGGAAATTCTTTAGGCTGATAAAGAAAACTAGGAAAGCCTGGCAAGAGCAAAAAAGCCAGACTGTTTCCCCTCCCTTATTCAAACATGGGACACAGATGTGATTTCTGTGGACATGGACTTAGATTTATTGGATGTGTCACAATGGGCCAGCACTTTCACATCCATTATCTGCCTGGATTTGCTAAGTCATCACGCCACCGGGTTTCTGCTGCTGGAAAGTTATCATCACAGATTAAAGCAAACTTTGTTGTCTGACAGAGGCAGAGACTCTGACTTTGAAGAAGGCGCAGGCCAGGCACCTGCCTCTAACAGCCAGGGTACAGCCCTCAGCAGGGGAGCCTAGACCTCAGCTCTCCCATTGCCTGTGCGTTCAGGTTTATTATTTCATCCTGTTTTTTCATGCACCTGTTTTTTTTTAACAAACAGCTGAGATCATCTGTGACCCTTGCTGAAAAATAGAAAATCCATAGTCATTTCAGTCCCTAAGTCTGTAAGCAAAATGCCCAAATTTTCCATCCTTCTCACCTATGAAAGAAAAAGTAGTGCTGATTTTACAGTGTGTCTCCCTGTAATGATCTTGCATCCCACGAGGCTCTTCACTGGTGTCTGTGGCTCCCCTCCTCGTCAGGCATGTCCCCTCCTCCTGTGGATGTGTCCCTTGCACATACAAACATGTGCCCTCCTTGTCAGGCACACCCACTCCTGGGGCAACCATGGCTCCAGCTGTGTGTGAACCCAGGCGTCCATTCCACTTCAGCTCAGAGTGTGAACCTCATGTGGCCTTGTGAGCACTGACAGTCAGGATGGCAGTGTCCTTGGTGATTGAAGGCCACACTCTGTGTTTTCTCCTTTCCTTGAGGACACAAATTCCTACTAGGTCCAGTTGACATGAACTCTGTGTCTTTCACACAAAAAGTGTAGGGTCACTCTTACCTGGATCACTAATTTATCATTTCATGAAGCATTGCATATAATTACTAGGTGTTCCCTGAAAACATAAAGTGTTCTCTCGTGAACTCTTTTCAGAAAATACTAGTTAAATAAAGTTAACCAGGTTAGGTTTCTCTTTCTTCACTGCAGCACTTCTCAGAACTTTTAATAAGAAAATGTTGAGACTCTCCAACAAATGAGAACATAGTCATTTTCCAAAATTTTCTCAAAATTTTTTTTTCTAGAACAGTGTTGTGAGAACACATAGGAGACACAATCAGTAGCCTCTTCTATAACACTCTTCGATTCTGTGTGAACTTTATCTGGCTATCTAGGACAGACCAACTAGAGGCTCCAGGGAGATAACACACCTAACTCACCCACTCAGCAGCCCTCGATCAGCAATGGGGTGGCAGATGACCACTGCACATCCTGGTCTTCCAGACGGAACAACAGAGGCAAGTTCTGTGCTATCACCCAGGGTCCTTGGTGTGTTGAGTCCTAGGGGCCACATCCAGGTATCGGCTCATCACCATTATTTAAGGGCAGGGGAAAAAATGGGCTTATAACTGAGAGTCAAGCCTTTGCATAAAGAATTCCCTCCTCGCCATGAAGAGACAGGCCTTTTGTCCCTTGCCCCCCTCACTAGTGTACTCAGTACAGATGCTCCACTGAAAGCTCTTTGCAGAATGGCAAAGCCCCATCCACTTTCGGAACAGTCATCAGAGCCATGAGCCCTCTTCCCAGCCTACGTCGTCCATCAAGGTCGGTGAGACGCAATTAGAATGCAGAGGCCTCCGCATCCACGCCCTTGGCTAATTGAACTCACCCACATGTTTTCTCTTCTACTCAGTGAAATGATGACATTATTGGAGGTTAATAGTTAAGGGTTTATCTAAATTAGGGATCCGTAAAGTTCTTAATTTAGCCTCTGAGTGCCTAATAGAAATGAAATTAGACCTGGAGATACTGGCTACATTTCAATCTTGTGGGAACTACTTTGCACAAAAACACCCAGGGCTAGGTCACTAAGTCCCCTCTTTCTATATAATGCCTTTAATTTCTGCTAACAAGGACCTAATTTTATGTGTGCACCATTAGACTTCTCCATTGGGAATTCCCGTTGGATAAGAATCTGATTTCTCCTCTAAGACTCCTTCACAGAGCAGTTTGAACTGCTAGTGTAGAAGGTCACAGAAGGCGATAAATGAGAAGAAATAGAGGTCACAGAAGTTTGGGAGCGGACAGATGGAATGTAACTTTTTAAATTTTATACTTTGGGATAAACTGAGCATGCGTAAACACAGAGAAGGCAGGGAGCTGGGTAATATTGATGACGATGTTGGGGCACAGGATCCACGTATGAAAAATAAGAATGAAAGGATACTGACCAAAAGGAAGCAACGAGTGAGGGCAGGGTTGTAGGCAAGTGTGGGAACGCGCGTTATTAACAATACTATGCGGGGCAAACTGTTCTTGGAAGTAAAGAAAAGGGGGCGCTTCAGGTGAGACAGGTTTTGTCTTCTCCAGATTAATGTCAGGATCAAAAACAGAGGCAGGTGTCAAAGGCCGAACTATCCCATTCTTCACTCCTGCGTAAGGGCCATGCACATACCCAGCACAGCCCAGAGCCTTCTCTCAGGCACTCGCTCTCCCAGGAGTTTTGTGGTAGGCTGTGCGATTGCACATTTTGTGATGTGAGAGAAGTCATGGGCAGGGCTTGGGAAGGGTGAGAAACGAGTAAGGAGGGGACAGCTGGGCCATGCTGGAGCTGCTGGTTACCCGAGCAGGGCCTCCTGGGTGGTCAGAAACCTGGGAGCTGACAAAGCGCTGCACAACTCCCTCCGAATGTTTCTGTGGATTACGAAACATCTTCTTAATAAAACCCTATAAATATTATTTTTATGAGTACTTTCCCATTCCTCACTTGGCCCCACAATGGGAACTAAGCAAGTTACCCGTTTTTGTGGGAGACAATTTGTTCATATGGTGGGGACACCACCACTCACTTCCTGTTTGTTTTTACTGGGTTTTTTTTTTCTGCTGTTCTTTTGTTTTTAAGTGAAGCATGTGGCTTCCCTGTGAGGCTCACAATTACTCACGTTGGGTCCAGTAGCACATAAAATCCACCTAGACGGAAAGTCTAACAGGAATACACACAGCCCACCTGTGGCTTATGACATCCTATGTCATTTGAGAAATAATATTCTATTGTGTTAATGTTAGTTTTCAGAGCTCTGAGGATAGGCTCTAGATCTTTTAAAATAGGAAAATGAAGTGAAAAGCCATATGGTAAACTGAGTAGTTTGGTTCTTAATTAGTACTATTGGGCTATCTTCCTACTAAGAAAGCAATTTTTGTCAACTGGGATTTAAAATAGGGCCTCTAGTTTCCCTAATAGCCTAAAGCCTTGTGTTTCTTTTCAATATGAAATAAGAGTTAAAACCATAAACCTCCTAGTTCTCAGTAGTCTTCAAGGTTGATCTAGTTCGAGGCAATGTCCCACATCTTAAGAAGATATTGTCACCCACTGCTGGTCACATCCTCTACCAGCATGAAAGTTAGAAAGTTACTCCATTTCATTCCATCAGATGGGTACTCTCAGTGCTAAGATACACCTGGTCATCATGGCTTGAGCGCATCTGGGGACCACCATCCACTGGAGTTTTCAATTGAAGGACTCAGAACAGCAGATAAAATGAGCCCAACACTCTCCTGGTCTGGGGACAGGGCCAAACCAGTCTGCTGCAAATGAGAAGTTTGTTTATGGAGGCAGAGAGAACATGTCAACACAAAGCTGATTTTCTCCCCTGCAACTCCTCATGGCCATTGTCACACATGTTCTCCAGCATGGCTCACATATTTTCCTAAAAATAAAAGTCTTTCAAAGTGAGAGCCAGCAAGCATTTATTTGAGAGCAATAAGAAGAGCTACTTGGAAAGCACTAAATCAAGAGCCCAGATAATATTCTAATTGGGAGAACAAGACAATGGGGATTTATAAGAAGGAAAGGAGAACAATGACATCCATAGAAGAAAGACATTGTTATTGGTGCAGATAATGTAATATGGTGATGCCAATTCTTTTCTAAACATATATTTTATTGATTATGCTACTACAGTTGTCCCATTTCCCCCCCTTCATTCCCCTCCACCCTGCACACCCCCTCCCACCCACACTCCCCCCTTTAGTTCATGTCCATGTGTCATAAGTTCTTTAGCTTCTACATTTCCCACACTACTCTTGCCCTCTCCCTGTCTATTTTCTCCCCACCATCTATGCTACTTATTCTCTATACCTTCTCCTCCTCCTCCTTCTCCCACTCCCCTGTTGC